>JASVEL010003137.1:0-248823 GCA_032618575.1 Nicotiana noctiflora
GTTCTGGAAAAATTTCTTTGTTGGCATTTGGTTGAAAAATACAAAAACTGCTTTTAGTTTACACATTTACATAATGCCATCTAATTTTCAAATTAATTTTTTAAAAGTTTTTTTGTTTTTAATTTGGTAAATAAATGTCGGTTTACAAGTTGAAACACCTTTTTAATTTGAAACGAAACCGCATAAGATAACATGGTCGTTATATGTCTTTTGAAAATGTATTGTATGCTTTGCGTAGATAGTTAAAAATAAACAATAGCTTTGAAAATGTATTTATTTATAGAACTATAAACTATGTAAATGTACTTTTGTACCTTCACTTTTACTTATTTAGTGTTCTAAAAATAAATTTTTATTTTTATTTGTCACAGAATTTTTTTTTCTTATTAAAACCGTAACATTAATTATATATTTTAAATTATTTTTTTAAATTTATTAAAAATATATATTAATTAATACGAGTATTATGACTTAATATATTTTATTTATTATGTCTAAAGGGCGTGCAAAATTTTATAATGGACAAATAAGAGCTCACCACGCATCACATAGAGAAGAAATAAAATAAAATCCGGCTTTTTCTCCCAAGAATAAAAACCCTAGCATTCTCAAAATCCTATATAAGCCCAACCCTAGCCGTTTTTCCAATATCAGTCCATCAAAGGGTAAAACAAAAGAAAGAAAAAACCTAGCCGCTATTGATTTATCTATTCCGGGTCTTTTTGATTCTATTTGTCTATTGTTTCTCAAAATTGCTGTTGATTCTTTTCGTATTTGCATCGGATTTACCCTCTTCTTGTGCCAGCAGATTTGCTGTATGTATAAGGAGTTATAGCTGATGCATAAACTGAAAAGGTTGGCTTACCAGCCCATTGCACTTTATACTCCATTGCTTTGGGGTCAAATGGACCTTCCGATATTTATATTTTTTTCCCTCTGTTTTATTTCATAATTTTATAGCTCTGTTATATGGCAAATGATGATACTTTTTGTTTACACTGAATAATCGTGTTGATTATAAACTCCGCTTATTATCTGATGCCATCAATTTCTTTTTGTAGTTGTTCATTTACTTAAATTTGTTTGGTATTTGTCAGAGAATTTTTAGTTTTAATGGATAAATTCTTAGTTCTTGCTCTTTGATGAGAGAAAGCGGACGGGCGGTCAGAATCTGATGCCGTGTTGAATGTCTGCATAATTTCCTTTCATGGAATTTCTCTGAGAGCTATAGCTATTCTAATTTTGTTTCTTTTGAGGTTGTAATTTTTCTGTCTGCTGTGCCTTTTTTTCTTCCATATAAATGTCTTTACTTTTTTCATCAGCTTGCAGTGATGATCTTGCTAAAATTATGTCTGGACTTATGAAAATTGTTCATGATTATTTGATTGCAAATTCTGAGCAGCTTTCTCCCTCTTTTAGTTCATGTTTTTTCTCCCTTTTTGTTCTGGCTATCATTTTGTGGCTACACGTTCTTGAATTAAATACGAACTTATTGACATAAAAGGTGTTTTTAACTTAATTGAGTGAACAAATGGTGCAGTAAAATATTCCTGTTGATTTTCATAAGGAAATGGTGTTAGGAAATAAATGATTCAGCCAACCAATCCTCTAAGGAAATAACATATTTTGCAGTTCATGCTAAAAGATCCTCATCTGGCGAAGCCACCAATTCTGTGTCTTACCAATTTAGACTTTTCATTCCTACACTATGTTCACATTATATTCCTTGAATATAAATGAGGGAAAGACTCAGATAGTCCCTTAAGTATGGGTATGCAAGTGTTTTTGTCCTTCATCTATACTAGTGAATATATAACATCCTTTATTTTTATAAAAGTGGACAGTTTTGATTTATAGAGTAGTTAATCATGTTTTTAGAGTATATCTTTCCTACATTTGTTGTAGAATTTGTTATTCTACATTTGTTGTAGTACCTCCTCAACATTCTAATTTTGGTTAGTTTTAACAATTTTGTTAAGAATAGACCAAAGCTGTTCACTCTTACAAAAAATAAGGAATATTTTATATTCACTATATATATAAAGCACAAAAATATTTGTATTACCATACTTAAAAGAATTAAGTTTTTTCCTCTATATAAGTATCAGTAGTGCAATTTATTTTGATTGCAATACAAAGCGTATTATGTTAGAGCTTTCCAGGCGCCGTGACGTTATTATAATTCTCTTTTTCATCATGCCAGAAGCCACAATATGGAATTTAGTGCCAGCACTGACACCTGCCTTTTCTCACCTAATCAAACTACAGTCGCTGTTTACCCTAAAAATATGTTACAAATTAAACTTATAATAATGTAATTTTAAGATTATAAGACTTTACCTAATATCAATTGAGGCAAAACAATGTAATAAACAATATAGAGTGTGTTTGTATTGTTTTTGAATTAATTTGTTTTGAGATTTGTGCTAGGACCTCGGCTGGTCATGAATAATTTGTTTTTTTAATTATCGATTATTTTCTAAAAAGAAATTTTTATCTAAGTCGGTTGTTCAAATAATTGTATTATGTCTGATTTTTTTCGATTTGGTTTATGTATTATATTGTTGGTGTTTTTTTTTAAATATAAGACATATGAAATTTATTTCTTACATTTTTAATATAACACTATCAAATCAATTGCCTTTTAATAAATAATTATTTATCAAGATAAATTGATGACAATTGAATCAAATAGTGATGAATTTAAAGATTTAATTAAAATGTAATTATTTTTAACACGAATTGGTTTTTACACTTACTAAAAAAAGACTGACAATTAAACTAGAATAATTATATAAAAAGTGCAAACTATTAATATTTACCATTAAAAATTTGAAACTTTTTATAAAAATATGTTGCGCCCCTTTTTTCTTATGAAATTGGGTTTGTGACATGTTGTTGGCACAAATACGGTTGCAATTTTGAAGAGTCGTTGTTTAACGATTTTAAGGCATGTTAGGGCTCATATATGGTCCAACTACAATTATATTTTTGATACCTAGAGATAGGGCAAGTATGTTAAGCACCCCTCAAGATCTATTAGTATGATAGTTCTTTGTGAATTTGTGCAATTAACAAGTAAACAAATAAGGCTCAAATAAGAGAGGATTTTGAATAAAGTTTTGAAAGAGTTATAACTAAACAAGAGTCCTAGGTTTAATTGTAATGTGTATCACATCAATACAATACTTGGTAATTACTCTTCAAAAGAGGAGCTACACGTTGTATTAGTGCATCGGACATCATATATATATATATATATTTACCCTTCCCATCCCGTATAGGTGTTAAAGCGCGGATTGGTCTCGCCCTCTATTGCATGATATTACCCGTCTCATTTCTATCAGTCCCGAAGGAATTCATGATTACTATTCCTATAAGAGTGAGGATTTTAAGTCGACTCTTGGGTTTTAAAAGTAAAAGGCTAAATCGACATTCAAAACACAAAGCACTACACATTTGGGGAAACATGTAAATAACTAAGAGGCTCATATATACCTCCTCAAGTAAAACACATAAATAGTATGACTTAAAACACATAGGGTCAGAACTTAAATATACTAAGACAACAGTGTTTTAGTTGTTGAAACAGATAAATTTATTACATAACTGAGATAATAAGTCTGAATAAGGCGGATTCAGTTTTATCATTATTAGCTAAGACTTGCCTAAGTGTGTATTGGTGTTATTCTATAAACATGATGCCTATTATTGATTGAGACTGTAATAAAGCAGTAACGATTTTAAGCAAGCGATTTGGGGATCCTATAGGCATGATTTCTAAATCTTATTAATGAAAGGAGAGTAGGTTGTTTAAAATTGGTTTTGAACAGTACGAGTTAAACTGATTTTAGTTTAGGTTGGTTTCAGATTCTATAGGCATGATCTCTATTATTGCTGATTTTTTTATAATTCATATAGACATAATATCTAGTTGAACGTGAAACGAAGCAGACAAGATTTACTTGAAATTCCTATACGATGGTTTCTATGAATAATACTGATTTTAACCTTATAAATATGATGTCTAATTGTAGTCGTTTATATCCTATAGCCATGTGTCTAAGTGTGGTAATAAAACACGTAGAATTTAAAACAAGTCATATAGGCATGTTATCCAAATGTAGGATCAAAACATGCAGAATTTAAAACAGGCCCTATAGGCATGTTCTCTACCCTTCTAATAACTAAACATGCATAATTACCCATTCCCTTTTTCATTTGGCAACTCCAATATTCGTTACAAATTATTACATACCAAATGAATTACATTGGAAAAATGTAAAATAAGAAGTTACAACTATAGGAAGCCTCATTCTGAATTTCTCTCTGAGTTATGGAACAAAACACCCCAAATGCTACTTATTTCAAAGCCTTTCTTGGATCTGGGTGTGTCAAAATTCCCTAAGAGTCTCAAGGGACCCCGGGCAATGTAGTGTGGAAGGGGCCAGCCCTTATGTGTCCAAGTTCAGAGGAAGCTCAAGGGTCCCAAGGTAAGGCTTACACAAGAGGTGTAAAACTTAGGTTCTAGGAATATAGTGGAAGTGCAGAAGTAAAGATCTTATTTAAAACTCGGTTGAGAATAGTAATGGGTAAGGGTGATTTGAAAATATTAGTGGTAAAACTTAAATTACAGAGAACCAGTAATTGCACAAAAAAGGGTCAGGTTGACATGTACAATAATAGATGATGCTGGCATGCCCAAAAAAAAAAAAAACCAAAAAACACAAGCACATACGGGGATATGGGGTTTTGGATTCATAATTTAGCAAATCATATGACAAGTGACTAACAGAGTACATGCACAAGAGAAAACATTAATTTAGAATGGGGGAAAATAGATTACAGCATGCTCAGTGATATAACTTGGTTGCACAAACATAAGCAGGAACAAGCAAGAGTGAAAGAAACAACTAAAGAAACATGTTGTTGTTGATGCTCGGAGATTAACTAGGACATACTGGTAAGAAGCAAATCGTCGACAGACAAAGAAAGCAAATTTCACAACTTAGCCTTGGCTTTTAGCCGGCTAGACAAAGCAGTAGCACAAATAGCAACAGAGAAAGAGAGAGAATTTTAGTGAAGTGTGTGTTCTGAACTTAGGTAGTTCGTTCATGCCTTTGAAAGAAGAGGGGTGCAAGGTATTTATAGTTTTTGAAAATGAGTAATAAGTAAAGTCTTTATACAAACATGGAAACAATCACAAGTCAGAATCAATTATTCAAGTGATTCCCCTTTAATTAAGGAATCATTGTCTAACTGGTAGAAATATGTCTAATTAAGGGAAGAAAATCAGTTGGGAAGAAGGCCGATTACTGCCATATAAGGGGCAGTAAAAGCATGTAGTGAACAATCAAGTCTGAGTATAGAAATATACTTATTTGGGAAAGAAATCAGCAAGGTAAAACATCATAGTATAGAAAAAAGAATCAATTAATTTTAAACAGGCGAGTGAAATCAGGGCTCATATAAGAAAAACTTTTGTAATAAGTCACAAGACTGAGATCAATCAGGGAAGGAACATGCTTCTGCACTTCAGTATATAAATAGAGTGAACAAAACATACGTCATGCGAGGCCAAACACATTAGCAAAAGAAACAACATACAATAGTAGCAGAAATAAGCATAAGATTCAGTAGATAGGAAACACTCGAGGCATAATGGTCAAGTGGGTCAAGTCACATAGAATCAACGGTGAAGAAAACAGAACTCGAATGAGACCTGTTAGCGGAAACGTAAAAGAAAGAAGACAAGATTTAACGTGGTTCAGATCAAAATAATCCTACGTCCACCAGAGAACAATTGCCTTTCTATTATTTACAAAGGAATGGGAGATTTTCCAATTACACTTGAGAGAATTTCTCTCTTAACTCTCTACTTACAACAATATATTGTATTGTTTTTAGGATGGTTTCTACAAATGAAAGAGTGCATCTATTTATAGGGGTAAGGACCTCCTCTTGATGTCATTGGTGACATCAAACTACCTTCTCTTGATGTCATGGGTGACATCAAAGGAGGAAGCTTCCTCCTAGCATTCATGCCAACTCTTTCCACCAACTCTTCGAATAGGCATGCCATTTTTGACTAAACCTAAACCAACATTTTTAGCATGCCATTGTTGACTAAACATAAACCAACATTTTCAATCTCCACCTTGGTTTGCGTTTCGAGCGTGCGTGTGAACAACTCTGACCAAAACTTCTAAGCTTACTGGGCAATCCCGTTGTAAGAAACAAGAAGAATCAAACCATGGTTGAACATACCACCTCCACCTAACAACTGTTCTCTTCAGAGTTGCATCAGTTGATGCACACCCCCGCCAAGTCTTTGCAGTGTGCAAACTTAGCGAGCGGGACTATCTTGGTCAACATATCTGCAGCGTTGTTGTCTATGATAACCTTCACGACCTTGATAGTTCCCTCTTCAACAACATCTCGAAGGAAATGAAATCTGACATCAATGTGTTTAGTGCACTCATGAAATCTTTGATTTTTCATTAGATGAATAGCACTCTGAATATCACATCTAAGAGTTGATTCCAGCCGAACCAAACTCAATTCCACCACCAAACCTTTTAACTAGATAGCTTCCTTCACCGCCTCCGCTGCTGCCATGTATTCTGCTTCTGTCGTAGACAAAGCGACAATCGACTGCAGAGTCGACTTCCAACTAACGGCACTGCCAACTAGGGTAAAGATGTATCTAGTTGTGGACCTTCTTCGGTCAAGATCTCCTGCTTAGTCAGAATCCACATAACCAAGAATTGAAATACCTCTACCACTTTTTCGAAAAGTCAGACAAACACTAGAAGCTCCTTTGAGATATCTCAATATCCACTTGACAACTTCCCAATGTCTCTTTCCTGGGCTGGACATGTATCTACTTACCACACTTACAAATTGAGCAATATCTGGACGTGTGCATACCATAGCATACATAATTCTACCAACTGCACTAGCATAAGGAATCTTTGACATATGCTCCACCTCATCCTCGGACTGAGGCATTTGTAACTCTGAAAGTTTAAATTGAGGAGCTAATGGTGTACTTACATGCTTGCACGTATGCATATTGAATCTCTCGAGAATCCTTTCAATATACCTCTTCTGAGAAAGATGTACAACACCGTCTTCTCTTGAAATCTCCATACCAAGGATTTTCTTTGCAGCTCCTAAATCCTTCATGTCAAATTCCTTACTCAATAATTTCTTCAAAGCATTTATTTCTGTAATGTTGTTAGCAGCAATAAGCATATCATCAACATACAACAATAAATAAATCATTGAGTTATCAGATATCTTCTTGTGATACACACAACTATAAAATGCACTCCTTAAGAATTCATGTGTAGTCATGAATGCATCAAACCTCTTGTACCACTGTCTAGGGGATTGCTTCAAACCATACAAAGACTTCTTTAGTTGGCATACGTGATCTTCTTTTCCCTCGGCTAGGAAACCTTCAGGCTGATCCATATAGATTGTCTCTTCTAGATCACCGTGTAAGAAAGCGGTTTTGACATCAATCTGTTGAAGCTCCAAGTCAAATTGTGCAACCAATGCTAGTAGCACGCGAATTGAGCTATGCTTCACGACTGGAGAGAAAATCTCATTGTAGTCTATTCCCTCCTTCTGGCTGAAACCTTTTGCAACAATTCTCGCCTTAAACCTAGCATCTTCCACTTCGGGAATTCCCTCTTTCTTTTTGTAGATCCACTTGCATCCAACTATCCTCTTCCCCTTTTATCTTTTCACTAAGACCCATGTCTGATTCTCGTGAAGTGACTCCATCTCTTCTGTCATGGCTAACCGTCATTGTGCAGCATCCTTGCAATAAGTTTCTTCAATATACGAGGAGGGCTCCAGATCCTTAATCTCTTCTTGTGCAGCTATGAACGCATATGCAATCAAGTTTGCTTGATTTATTAGGCGTTCCGGTTCTCGTATCTGCCTCTTCTCCCTCCCCTTCGCAATTGTGTATGGTTCATTGACAACAAGTTCTTCAAGATCTACATCGTCTGACTCATCTTTAACCTGAGTCTCTTGATCCATTTCCTTGGCAAGCACCACCGGAGGCTCCACCTGCTCGTTGTTCTTGTTTCCTGAAAACTCCACAAAAACTTTACGGGGATCAAGTATAGAGGATTCATCAAAGGTGACATCTCTACTAACTATAAATTTGAGTAAAGACAAACACCAAAGTTTGTACCCTTTTACTCCATCCACATACCCTACGAATATGGCCTTCTTAGCCCTTGGTTCAAGCTTTCCTTCATTAACGTGATAATAAGTTGGACACCCAAATATTCGTAAGTATGAATAGTTAGAGGGTTCACTTGACCATACCTCATTCGGAGTCTTAAAGTCAATTGCCGATGCTGGAGATCGATTGACAATATGAGCAGCAGTGTGAACTGCTTCGGCCCAAAATACTTTGGACATTTTGGCTTGTATGAGCATACAACGAGCCTTTTCAAGAAGAGTTCTGTTCATTCTCTCGGAAACTCTATTCTGCTGTGGGGTATGCCTGACAGTCCTATGTCTTGAGATCCCATGAACCTTGCATAATTCATTAAACTCTTCATTGCAAAACTCCAAGCCATTGTCTGTGCGAAGATACTTGATTTTCCGCTCCATTTGATTTTCAACCAAAATCTTCCACTCTTTAAATGCTTCAAAAGCATCACCTTTTGCCTTCAAAAAATACACCCAAACCTTTCGTGAGAAATCATCAATAAAAGTGAGAAGATACCTCTTTCCGCCCTTCGATGGAAGTTTAGAAGGACCCCATAAATCTGAATGGATGTAGTCTAGCACTCCTCTTGTCTTGTGTTTGCCAGTGCTGAAGCTAACCTTCTTCTGCTTCCCTAGAACGCAGTGCTCACAAAAGTCAAGTGTGCTGATCTTCTCACCTTCCAAAAGGTTACGATTGCTCGGCATCTCCGGTCCACGTGCGCTCATATGACACAGTCTCATGTGCCATAATCTTGCCTTGTCATCATTAGATAACTGCACTGTAGATGCATTTGCAGAGCCAACAATGGTGCTTCCGGCCAATGTGTAAAGGCCGTTCTCCAGCTTGCCTTTCAGTATGACTAAAGAACCTTTAGTCACCTTCATAGTTCCTGCTTCGCTCATGTACATGTAGCCTTGTTCAACCAGAGTACCCAAGGAGATCAAATTCTTCTTCAGATCAAGAACATGACGGACTTGTGTAATAGTCCTCACGACTCCATCATGGCAGCGAACTCAAACCGAGCCAATGCCAACTATTGCACAAGTTGCATTATTGCCCATTACTACGGTTCCTCCACTTTTCTCACAGCTGCTAAACCAGTCTTTTCGGAACGTCATATGCAGAGTACAAGCAGAGTCTAACACCCATTTGTTTCCATTATTACTTTTATTACACGATGTTGTTAGTACATAATCATTATCAAAATCATGCACCTGTTAACTATAGATGCACTCGCTTTTTCTTTGGACTTTGACATTGGGGAATCTCGTTCGAAGTGCCCCTTCTTGCCACAACCCCAACACTCTGTATTCTTCTTGTTCACACGAGACTTTGATCTGTACTTTGATTTGCTCTTTCCCTGTTGGCTAGTCCGGCCTCTCACAAAGAGCCCACTTGCCTGGTCATCTCTGTCTCCTTCGATGTGCCTCCGCACATCACTAGAGTTAAGTGCCTGCCGCACTTGATCAAGCTTGATAGGCTCCTTACTATACATCATTTAATTCTCAATGTCACGATATCCTGAAGTCAATGAAAATAGCAAGTCTCCTCTACGTCTCCTCCTCCCTTTTAATTCCTGCAATCTGCAAGTCCATGACAAGTTTATTGAACGCATCTAAATGATCTTGTAACGAAGTACCTGACCCCATCTTAAATGTGTGAAGACGCCGTTGTAACGACATCCTTGTTGTCACTGATCGGTCTTGGTATAGCCCTTCTAGCTTTTCTTATAACTGTTTGACCGTCTCTTCGGTACCTATACTCACTTCACAAAGCACGTTAGGTGCAAGAGATAGTTGGATTGCACTCAATGCATCCCCTTCAATCTTCTCTATGTCGGGAGCTGATGTATCCTTAGGATACTTTCCGTCAATAGTATGGATTGAACCTTCCCTCCGCAGTAATGACATCATCTGGATCTTCTAGATATTGAAGTTGTTGCGTCCATTGAATCTATCAATTTCAAACTTCATGGAACTCATCTTTGCTTGTTCTTCCTCCTCGGATTGTTATAGAATCATGTCGCTCTGATACCAATTATTAGCGGAAACGTAAAAGAAAGAAGAAAAGATTTAACGTGGTTCAGATCAAAATAATCCTACGTCCACCAGAGAACAATTTCCTTTCTATTATTTACAAAGGAAGGGAAGATTTCCCAATTACACTTAAGAGAATTTCTCTCTTAACTCTCTACTTACAATAATATATTGTATTGTTTTTAGGATGGTTTCTACAAATGAAAGAGTGCATCTATTTATAGGGGTAAGGACCTCATCTTGATGTCATTGGTGACATCAAACTACCTCCTCTTGATGTCATGGGTGACATCAGAGGAGGAAGCTTCCTCCTAGCATTCATGCCAACTCTTTCCACCAACTCTTCCAATAGGCATGCCATTGTTGACTAAACCTAAACCAACATTTTCAGCATGCCATTGTTGACTAAACATAAACCAACATTTTCAAGACCATAAAATGAACTATGATTTAAACATGGTGAAACAGGTAGAAGAACAATATGAAAAAATCTTAGCAAAAATCACAAACACGTTAAAATATATTTGAAAAGAAAACTTAAAGGTAAACCCTAATCGGAGAAGTTGAATGGTCGTTTCAAAATAAAGTTGAAAAACTTTTGAGAAACACTTAAAACACTCATAGCAAGTACAGATCTAAAGTTGATCTGAAAGAAATCGAAAGGTCTTAGAGATTAGGGTTTCAAAAAACCCCTTGAAAGTTAATAATCTAATCGGAAAAGGTCAATGACCTACATGGGAAGGCCATGAATGGCCGGAAAAGGTCGCGGATGGCTGGAGAAAGTTCAGAATAAAAATCGAGCAAGGATTGGACCAGATGCCTTCGAGGTCTGGTCGTGAAACCATAGAACCAAACACATAAGAGCCATGAAAGACTAGTACATGCCTCAAATGACCACAGAAGGCCATGAATTAGGCAGCTATTAGGGTGGGGTAAGAGGGCAGCGACTAGGGTTCATGAGAGTTTTCAGAGAGAGTTGAGAGAGAAGGGGGATTCAAGGGCGGTGGTAGGTGAGAAATGAGATAGGTTTAGGGATCTTTTGTGTTTAATTATAGAAGTTCAAATGGTGGTTGTTGATCTAAATAATCAACGACCAGGATTAAAGGGGTTAGGTAGGGAGACCAGGCTGGGTCATTTAAATGAGTTAGGGGTCGGGTTTTGAGTTTCAATTTGGTTGGAAAATTGGATCTGATTTGGGCCCAATTTTTGTTTGAAATTGAAATGAAATTGGGCTATCATATAAATAGTCGCTTTTCCCCTTTAGAATTATAAAAATAGTATATTAATTTTTGGAAATAAATTGAAAGCACTAAAATGATTTGTATCATTTAATTAACAATTTAAAAATATAGAACTTAATTTTATGAATATAAAACACAATCAAATCTTAAAAAAAGCTAATATTGCAATTATGCACCTTAGCTTTGAAAAATATTAAATAAATTTGTAAAAAAGGAATGAAAAAATTACCTTAGTTATATCTTGGCATAATATGAAATTCCAACAATTGGATTACTAAAAATAATAATTTTGGAAATTATGGGTAAAATAAGGGAATAAATTGATTTAGAAAACAATAAATATTAAGGAAAAATATTAAAATATTTGGGCATACTTATATATACATATATGTGCTATTTTGAAAGTATTTTACTTATTAAAACATTTTCCTCTAAAAAATTGGGTGTCGACACCTACCCCTCTTTACCCGGGAAGGATGAAAGAGTTTTCAGGTAAAGATATGATGACCAACTTTGAGCGAGCGAAATGGTTTTAAAGGATTTAGGCCACACCCTAGCTTTTGAGTTGCCTACATATCCCTGGTTTTACAAGAATTAGGCCGTATGTAGTTCATGATCCGCGACAGAGTATGCCGACGAGTATTTTCCAAGAACGAACGTAATATTTCGGGCACGACGAGTGGATAACTTACGAGAATGGTTAGTTTTGACGTGGCTACGGGCATTGGAGCGGAAACGCTCCTACCGGGACGACTGTTGCTTGCCGGTTTTACTTGTAAATAAGTAATAAAATCATATATTGTGCATAAATTTAGTCATGATGCAAATTCCCATTGGACCATGAATGTTATCTTCGGAGAAGCGTATGATAAAGGATTCGCATGCCATGAAATGATGCTCTCAGGCTATAAGGATGATGCCTCCGAACCATGACGACGCTCTAAAAGAGGACGTCTCATATTCTTTCCACCGTAGTAGCATTTAAAGTACTTGATTAACTTTCAAATGATAAAGTTAATTCATCGCCTCGACAAGAAACAAGATAAACTAAAAAGGTTTTATTTTATTCTTTCTATCTTCAAAAGTCTATAAGCATTCATTTTGTTGATAAAAAATTGCCATTACTTGTGGCTAATTTGTAAAACTTGTTTCTACTGTGCCAACCACGTAGTCTCTGGTCCCAATTATATATATTTGTTTCAGATTTTGTAGTCCTGGTTTCTATGGCAATCAGGTTGACATATCCTCATATCATTCCCCTAGTGTTCGAATTCGAAGAATGCGAATTAGAACACTAGAAGTCTTTCTCCATTCAAGATTTCACTAGTAAATGGTTGGATAATCTCTAGTCTAATAGCAAGCTTCATTTTTCGTTAGGAACTTTTCACTGAGCCAAGATTATCTAACCACCCAGTGGCTTGGAGTGAAGGGGAACTCATGAATGACCAAATATCTTTTAGTCCAATAGCAAGTTTTTTCCCTCTTAGGAACATTGGTATCGAGCCAAAGACTATCTAATTATCCCCCAATTTTTTGTTTCCATGCCTTTTTCATTTAAAGGTCTTATTTATTCTGATGGAATTTCCTTAGTAGTATGCTTTTCGTTGCTGCTTCGTTAAAAACCTTGCTAGAAAATCCTATTGGGACAAAAATTGAACACAGAGAAAAATAGTGCAGCACATACTTTTAGTATAAGCGGTGCTCATTAACAATAGTAACTTTTGAGGTGGGCCACATTCTAGTTGCTCGACAATTTTACTCCTTGGTTTTCTAGTTAATATGATCCTTTTTGGTGTTAACTGAAACCCGGTAGGGGCCGTCCCACGTCGGACCTAACTTCCCCGCGTTGTGCTCTCGGGTGTTTTGACTCACTTTTCTAAAAACCAAGTCTCCCACTTTGAAATAACCGAGATTGACTCTTCCATTATAGTATCTTTCTATTCTTTGTTTCTAGGTCACCATCTGTATGTGCGCCAAGTCCATTCGTTCATCAAGCCGCTCCAATTTGATTAGCAATGCTTTGTTGCTTGTTTCTTTGTCCACCTGGAAGTATATCCTGGTAGGTTCTCCCAGGATCAGGGTTTCTACTTCGTATACAAGAGAAAAAGGCATCTATTCCGTTCTTGACTTGGCCGTTGTCCAGTATGCCCATAATACCCCTGGTAACTCTTCGAGCCACTGCCTTGGCTGCTTCCAATCTCTTTTGGTTTTGAATAATCACCTTGTTTGTCAACTCCGCTTGGCCATTTATGCTCGGATGATATGGTGAAGATGTGATCCTCATGATTTTCAAATCTTCAAGGAATTTTGTGACCTTTGTGCCTATGAACTGTGCCCTGTTGTCACAGGCTATCTCCCTTCATATTCTAAACGTGCAAATCATTTTATCCCACAAGAAATCGACCACTTCGTGCTCGCCAATTTTTTGGTAAGTTAAAATCAAAAGAAACTTTACAAGGAGCCGACGAAAGCGGATCAACTATGTCCATCCCCAATTTTTTGAATGGCCATGGCAATAATACCAAATACAATAGTTCTACCGGTTGGTATGCTAACAGTCATGGCGTTGACATTTGTTGCATTTATGAACATACGATTTAGCATCTTGTTCCATATAAGGCCAATGGTAACCTTCCCTAACTAATTTTAACACCAACGATTCCGCACCTTAGTGAAGTCCAAAGACTTCTTTGTGAACTTCTCTCATGACGTAATTGGCCTCAGAGGCTCCCTTGAACGACTTTCTATACAACTGGCCTTACTAGAAGCTATAATGACCTGCTTTGGTGTGGAATTCACAGGGTGTTCAGGTCTTCGAGTAGGTTTCCGTAATCAAGGTAGTCGATGATTTCATTTATCTAGTCCCAGACTAAGTTGGTAGCATTTAATTTATAATAACCATCTACATCTAGTGCCGAATGCATAAGCTGTATGACCGCACCAGAATCTGATCCCTTAATTTCTATGGATGAGCACAAATTAGCTAGTGTATATACTTTTGTGGTTTCTTCTCTCGGGATATGGGTGATTGACAATTCCCTAAATCATGCGAGCAGAGTCTGGACGTTCAGCACATATAGTTTTATGATTTTCTCTTTGGTGTCAAAGACCCCGTATACCTGATTTACTACTACTTGGGAATCACATTTGATTTCAATGACCTCAGAGTCTATTCCTGGACCAGTTCAAGTCCTTCGTTTTTCCGGACTAGAATGACACTTATTGCTACATCTGAGACTGCTAACTAAATTAGTAACTTTTCGCCTTCCTCATATTTTGATAGTAACAAAGGGCTTGATAAATACCTTTTCAAGTCTTTTAGGGCCTTCTGGAATTTTGGATTCCATTCGAAGTTACTTTCTTCTTCGAAAGTGGAAATAAGTGATAGCCTTTTTTTGAAGACCGGGAAATAAACCTGCTTAGAGCGGCCAGTCTTTAAGTTAATCTTTGGATTTCTTTCGCATTTGTCAGCTGGTCGGGAATGTCCTCGATGGATTTAATTTTATTAGAATTGACTTCTATCCCCCTTTGTGACACCAAGAAACAAAAACATTTACTAGAGCTGACTATGAATGCATACTTTTCAGGGTTAAACTTCATGTTATGCTTCCTTAGGATGTCAAAAGTTTCTTGAGGGTGTTTCAAATCGTCACCTCCATTCAAAGACTTAACCAATATATCATATATGTGAACTTCTATTGTTTTCCCTATTTTCTTTTCGAACATTTTGTTCACGAGCCTCCAATAAGTGGCTCCAGTAGTTTTAAGCCTGAAAGGCATCACATTGTAGCAATATATACCAAACTCATGCCTGGCCGTTGCATCAGTCACCTGATCAATGTTTGGCAATAATAACGAGTCTTTCGGGCATGCCATATTCAGATCTTTATAATCGACGCACATGCTAAACTTATTATTCTTTTTTTGAAGTACCACTATGTTAGCCAGCCAGTCGCCATACCTTACCGCCCGTATTAAATTGATATTAATCTATCGAGTTACCTATTCTTTAACAAATCTATTTCTGACCTCGGCAATCTGGCGTTTCTTTTGCCTTATCGGAGGGATGTTCGGGTCCAGGCTTAGCTTGTGAACATCCTACTCTAGCACAATACCTATCATATCCATATGCGACCACGTAAAACAATCATTATTAATTTTAAGAAGTTCTATAAATACTGACATGAGCTCGAGATTTAATCCTGTCCCCGAGTGGAACTTCCTCTCTACGATCTTTCTCAAACAATGTAACTTGTTCTAGTTCTTTCACTATGGATTGCTTGCATTCGTTTTTTTGGTATCCGAAAATACCTATTTACCTAATAGGATTCCGGTTGCTCCTCCCCTTTGTCGACTTCGTTTGGTTTAGGAGCAAGCATCAATTTATGTAATTGTTATGCCGCATGTTCCTTCCCTTTACTATAGAAAACGAGATCGCATTCATCTTCCTTATCTCCAGTTGATCTCCTCTTATTTGTTTTGTTTCCTCTGGAGTTGGGAATTTCAGAAGTTGATGGTATGTCGATGGCACAACCTTCATCTGGTGTATCCATGGTCTGCCAAGAATAATGTTGTAGCCCATGTCGCTATATACTACTTCAAACAAGGTAGTTTTCATGACCACTTTGGTGTTTGTGGGCAGCAGGAACTCCCCTCGGGTTGTCACACTTGCTATGTTGGCCTGTTCCAGCACTCTCCATTAAATAATATTGGTTGAACTTCCTGGGTATACAAAAATACGTTTAATTTTAAACTCTAAAACATTAAGAGAAATTACCATGGCATCTTTGTGCGGTAGTAGGAGTCCATCGACGTCCTCCTTTGTGAAGGGGTTATCATCCTCGGCGACTTCCTAGAGTCTTTTGCCATGAGTCATCGATACCTTTATCTTTTTGATGCAAAAAAGGTTACACCATTAATCGCCTTCCCCCCAAAAATCTTGTTGATTATTAGTCGAAGAGAATCTTCTCCTATCTTCGAGGTTAGGCGTTATCTTAGTTGTGGTTGTAATTATTTTTTTCTCGGTCGCTTAAGAATTATTTGAGATGGCCGTTTTTCAACAATGTCGCCACCTCCTTGTGTAGATGTCGGGAGTCCTTAGTTCGGTGCCCATTATCCCTATGGTACCCACACCATAGATTAGGATCCCTCTGACTGGGATTAGATCTTCTCGAACAAAGGAACCGTGGTTCCTTAATGTTTCTCATTGCTAAAACCAGCTCCACCATGCCGATATTAAAATTGTACTCAGATAGTCTGGGGTAGGTGGAATCCTAGGAGCTTGCTATTTTTTTATCCTGCAATAATATGTTATTCCAGTCACGGTTAGTTCTCATATCAATAGCAAACGTGTTCGTCGATCGGAAACCTCTATCACATCCTTCGAATTTTTCATAGGTAAAAAACTAACCCTTAGAAGATCGTCGATATGCGTCAAATTCATCCTTCAACTTATCCCTGTTCTCTCTATCCAGACCCTTGGTTGATGCCGGGAAACTGAGATGGTCATCTTCTATTCTTATCTTTGATTGATAGCGGGTTGGACATTTGCCCATGTAGTTTCTTAGAACACGAGCGAGCTTTCTTTTAGTTTCAAAGAAGCATCGGAGCTCCTCGAGTTCAGCTCCTTAGTAAATTTCTCGGCCACCCATTCATCTGGCATGTGCAGTAGCAACATCCTTTCCATCTCAAACCCGGTCACCAACTCTAGCAGCAATTCAGACTCTCTTTGCGCAATCTTGAATATGTAGGCCTTTCAGGCCTGTACATTCCTGGCCTCGGTATGGGACATGATGAAAGAATCTATGAGTATCTCAAAGGAATATATTGAGTGCTCGAGTAAAATTGAATACCATGTCAGAATCCCTTTCGTGAAGGTTTCCCTGAACTTCTTCAATAGAACTAACTCAATCTCGTGCGGAGCTAGGTTGTTTCCTTTCACTGCCATTGTGTAGCTGGTGATATGCTCCTGATGATCCAAAGTCCCATCATATTTTGGTACGTATGGATTTTGAACCATTTCGGGATTAACTCCGGTGCCGCACTTGGTTTGAACGGCAACTGGATGTATTTTATTGAGTTCTATCCTTTCAATACTAGCAGTGCACCCGAAACTTGGTCCATTTGGGCATTTATTTCCCTCATGAACTGCACGAGCTCGATTTTAAAGGGATCATTCCCGTTGTTGTTACTAGATCCGCTGCCGTTGTCCTCGACCCCGTCGAAGCTAACCTCACACCTTGGGGTGTTGTTATAAACCCTTAGTGTTATTTGATATGTAGGGGCACGTGGAAGAAGTGGGCCTCTTCCATTCGTGTTGTTGGAAACACCCGACAACGCTTGCCTCAACTCTATTATAGCCTTGTTTTGTTGCCAGAGATGGCACATAATAGCCTTTAGTTGTTCTCTTAATATCTTTACCGTTTTGCAATGTGCTTGTCTTCAACATCATCAGGAGTTATCTCATGTACATGTCGTGGTTATTGCCCTCTATAAGCCAGCGTGACAACATGTTCCTCGTTGCGGATGTCACTAATCGAATCCTCATGTTGAGGTAGATTCCTTGAGCCTCAACATTTTGTGTGATGTTGACAGCGTATTTTCCATCTTTTATGATTTTTTGCTATGAAACAAAGAATCAAATAGATTAGTAATATATGCAAGGATCAATTCAATTACACAACTGTCTAAGCCTCACGGTGGGCACCAAACTATTTACCCGTAAAATAGTACAGTTAAATTTATAACATGGTTTATTGACAAGCGAATCAATTTGATCCTAAAATGTTAAATAAATTAAATAAAAAGTAAGATTTATCGTTGAAATCGAGATAAGAGAGCAACAGTTTGGTTCGAGAAGCAAGGCTTCCGAAGACATCAATAAGAATATCAACAGACTGAAAATAAAGTATTATTGAGCTTAGAATAATGTGTAGCACAAGCTTGTTAGGATTTTCATGTCTTACAATGGCTGTTGAAGTCACTATTTATAGCTACTCCTAGGGAACAAGATCTAGGATCAAGCCAATCTTAAATGACAATTATGAGGGCCATTGATGAATGTGTAACGACAGACTATGAATGCCAAAATTCTCTGTAACAGATTGTGTATTTAATACTGAGGAATATTCTTCATTGAATATCATTGGGTGGCAAATATTTATTTGTAGGGGCGTGCATTCGATTTATCGATTCGATTTTGACTCTTATCGATAATTACTTATCGATTATCGATTTGTACATATGCTTATCGTTATCGTTTCAATAAGGTTTCGATTTTTTCGATTTCGATTTATTAATTTTTGGGGCTTATCGATTACACCAATAAGAAAATTTGCGTGATTCCACGGAAAGTATATCGCTATAAACATGCCTAACTAATATGGACAAAAAGAAGCTAAAATAAGACGAACACTGTTTATAACATAAAAATTGCGTCAATAGACACATGCAACGGAACTAAAGTAAGGGATCAAAATGCCACCAACACTCCAACGGTATTAAAAAAAAATAAAAATACATCATCACTGCTAATTCTATTTTCCATTAATTTGAACTTCATTCCCTTCAGCTTTAAATATGATCACTCCTTAAATATCATAGATAAAATAATTAGGGGTGTGCATTCGATTTATCGATTCGATTTTGACCATTATCGATAATTATTTATCGATTATCGATTTGTACAACTGCTTATCGTTATCGTTTCAATAAGGTTTCGATTTTTTCGATTTTATTTATCGATGAACCGATAACAAATAATCGATTCGATTTATCGATAAATCGATTCGAATGCACACCCCTATTTATTTGTACTCGTTCTCAATATTCCTTTTGGGGTCGATTCCGATCGAAGATGCTGTCCCCGATCTTGGTTTCCACTTGCCTCGTTTTCCATCAGTCTCCGATTCCAAGGGTCGCTTTATACTCTGAGTATTTAATATGAATCAATTATTCCCAATACAACAATATTCCTCGTGCATTACATTAACAAACCATGCAAATCTAGTGTATGGTCTTCGAATGATGTTCGACATAATATTTTCCTGTTACAAGTATCTTTTCGCTCAAAAGAAATTAATATTATTATTATAATCACTAAGCACAAGGCTGCAACTTTTTAATTATTTGAATGTCGACTAGTTCTTCCCTTGTTTGCATGTCATAGTTGCAGACAAAATAGGAACTCTTTCTGTTAAAACTATTAGGGATGTCTACAGTATGAACATGAGGTAAATGAATTGGAATGGGCTGGGATTTGATACCATGGTGCATAGACCTCGAGCTTAAATCAACTCCAAAAATTAGCTCATGAATATTGCCTAAGACCATATAGAGAAGACTTCCCTTAGTGGCCGACATGGGACGCAATAAATAATAACATTTATGTTGGTAATTATGATCCATAATTATATGTAATACCCCTGTTTGTATTACACTTACTTCAAGCGCCTGAAAGCTTTGTTTTCTTGATTCTTTTTCTTCCCTGGCTTCTTCCCCTTCTCTCTCCTCTCTGCTGGCCACCATTCTCACCACAATCCCCATCATTGCCACTACAACCTTGCTTTCTCTTTACATGCCACCACTGCCTCCACTATTACCTAACATATGTTCCCATGATTTCAACAGAACAAGACTCATTTCTCTTGGGACATTATAAGGGAATGCTATCACGTCATGAAGCATCAAGAATGCTGGGCATCTTTTTTTCTCTAGAAAACACCTTAATCTCTATATGATAGCAGAGAAGTAGGGTTTTTGTATTTTTTTCTAGAAAAAAGAAGAATCTGGTGAGTGAAAGGAATCTACAGTATGTTGTTAAGTAGGATTTCATTCACTATATCTAAGAAACATGTTTCGCCTTGGCATATCTTTTGACTCCCTTCTTCAACTGCAGGGCCAAGATGTTCTCAGCAGGTATCTTTATAGTTGTGCATGGGATAGTGCAGGGCTTGGTCCAGTTTTCTCCCATCATGAGTAGTATATCGACATAAAGGACATGAATGGTGTTGGTTTGACGCATAAATTGCAACCCAACTATTATCTAGGATTCATTTATGATCACCATGCACAAGTTGAATTTTCCTTCATAAGGACCAAGCTTCAGTGGCACTTCTTTGGCTATTCCAGCTATTGGCTGAGGCGGTGAGTTGATAGCCTTGACATGGCCTCTGGCCTTTCCCGCAACTAGACCAAGGTGCTCTACTTGAGTTGAGACTAAGTACTTATGAGTAGAGCCCGTGTCTATCATCGCTCGAATAGGCTTGCCATTAACTTTCATCTCGACGAACATCAAGGTCTTCTCTTGGTTAAGAGGAGGCCCCTTATCCGCCTTCTTTGTGGTCGGGCAGGGGTTTTTCTTCATACAGATACCACCAGTGGTTCCCGCTATAATCTCAGAAATAGAACAAACAAGTGCATTGAAGGCACCTACTGGTTGAACATCGTATATGTCACCATCCGTCCCATTATCAAAAGTTTTGTGGGTGCTCATCTATACATGTGAGTATTCATTATTATAACTTGGGCGGCCGCAATGACGACATTCTAAAGGGGGATTTCTCCCCCAATCGATGTTGTTAGATGCAACACTATTGCTGATTGAGGAAGGTGCCTTAGATTTGGTTGCATTCCAATTTCCCCCACTTCTGCTAGGCGGCTGAGGCCTATCCTTCCGAGCTCCCAGTTGATAATCCCCAAGGCATTCTGTTGCTTGGATCACCTAGGGTAAAATGTCTACCTATGTCTTTGCAGCTCCATACAGGCATAAGGTTTCAAACCTTCTAGGAATGTGAAGATTTTGTCTTTTTCCCCCATATCTCGTATGTTTAGCATGAGTGCAGAGAATTTTCGCACTCAATCCCATGTTGACTCGGTCTGGCGGAGCTCCCATAGCTTTCTCCGTGCATTGTACTCAACATTTTTGGGGAAGGACTGTAAGCGTGTGGCTGCCTTCAGTTCTGCCTATGTCTCGAGAGTATCTTGACGGCCCTGATGGCTTCGTATTTTACCCACCACCAGAGTTTAGCATCACCCTAAAGATACGTGGCAGCAGTTGCTACCTTTTTTCTTCTTCTAACTCCCCCACGACATCGAAGTACTGTTCGAGGTCAAAGATGAAGTTCTCCACTTCTTTGGCACTCCGAGCCCCATTGTATGGTTTTGGCTTAGTAATCTTTAGCTTTTCTATCACAGGGGTGAGGTTCACATGAGCACCCCCGATCTGGTTTCTGCCTTCCGAAAGTACGCCTTGTAGTGGAACATTGATAACATTGAGCTAGCCTGTCAAGTTGTCTATAATTTTCTACATGCTAGTCACCGTGTCTACCTCTTGTTTCTTATAAGCTAAATCCTCACTAAGCTCCTGTTGGAGGCCGTCAAATTTTCCAAAAGTTTTGTCTACCTCTGTGGGTGTCGTTTGTTAGCCTTAGAGTCGCGATTGATGTTCGCAATGTCACCTTCGTCCTACCGCATTATGCGGTCCAGGTCATCCAACCTTTGTACTAGGTTGGTTCTAAAATCATGCACTGTATTTACAACAACAACAACAACAACCCATTAGAATCCCACAAGTGGGGTCTGGGGAGGGTACTATGTACACAGATGTTACACCCTACCCCGAAGGGGTAGAGAGGCTGTTTCCGAAAGACCCTCGACTTAAGATAATAAAAATACAAAATGAGAGAATATTAGATTCATGATCAAAGGAAAAATAGGAACATAAAATGTAGAAGAAAAGTACAAAGCAAAAACGATGTCTAGTAAGTGGAACATGCGTCAAAAATAGAAAATAGTAAGAAACGACATTGCCCCTAGCTATCTTAGACAAATCCCTACCGGACTAGGCTCACAAAGACATAAAGTAACACAAGATTCAACTACCTCCTAGCCTACAACCGTAATACTCGACCTCCACAACTTCCTATCAAGTATCATGTCCTTGGAAACCTGAAGCCTCACCATATCCTGCCTGATCACCTCTTCCCAATACTTTTTATGCCGCCCTCTACCTCTTCTTGTGCCTTTCATAACCAGCTACTCACACCTACTTACTGGAGCATCTCAACTTATCCTCTGTACATGCACGAACAATCTGAGCCTCGCTTCCCGCATCTTCTCATCAATGGGAGCCACGTGCACCTTCTCCCAATATCATCATTCCTAATCTTATCCATCCTGGTGTGCCCGCACATTCACCTCAACATCCTCATTTATGCTACTTTCATCTTTTGGATATGTGAATTCTTAACAGGCCAATACTCAGCCCCACCCATTGTACTGTATTTACAATTGGTCGTAATACGTCAAGCGTCTCTTCAAGGGACGCAATGCGATCCCCATGATTCACCATGGTCATGAATGGTGGTAATGACAATATGTTCCCTCGTTCGATGTTGAGCCTAGGCTCTGATACCAACTGTTACGCGGCGCTTTCCTCGGATTCCTTGGAAGAGCGACATAAAGCTAAGAAACCGATATCCGTGTAGTTACTATCTGCCAACTGGGGTCCCCTCCGTACGCCAGACAAGATTGTTAGTGCCGTACGGGAAGATCAATGTCAAGAGCAATCGAGAGAACAAAACAGAAAATTGAGAATGAAAGAAAGTTTGATTGCATTAATGAAAGTTATTACAAAAAAATAACACAATGTCGAGGGGGAGAGACACACCAGTACAGAGAATCGTTTGCTTGCTAGAAAGTTTTATTGTTAGATCCTCCCTAATAGTATTTTAAAAAAATCAAAATTACAGGACTTTATATAATTAAGCTAGAGAGACATATGGAAATACATAAAGTAAACCTACTTTATATTTTCAATAGAAATGACTTAGATTCCTACAAAGTAGAAGCACATCAGTTGGTAGAAACCTTGTTATTAGCATCAGAATCTGCGTGCGCGGCTTGGCGTTGGCTAGGGCTATCAGTGGGGCAACATAGGCACATGCGCGCTTGTCACTAGGCGCAATCAAGACCACGGGGCTGTCCATGTCGCTAGGCGTTGGAACGCCAAGATGCCATGAAGCGCGTCCAAGGGGTTATGGGGCATGGCTGGAAAGCTTCCAAATGACGGTATTTAGGCTTTCAGCCAAAAAAGATTTGACAAAAATAAAGTAAAACAAACCTCTCAAGATTATTATATATAGTTTAACTTCTAAACATTTGACAGCGTAATAAAAGTGAAATTCTTTTGGTAAAATCAGTGCATGGTTGTACTATTCATCATTATCCATTTAACATGGGATTTACCACAGCTCCAGTGAAAAGTAGCGACCTTGTAGTCTCTTCTCTAATCATGAACAAGAAGGGATGATCAGCTACGAATGTTTTTGGAGGACTTTGACACAAACAACATCCAAACTCATCTGACTCAAAAGTAACAGCAGCAGCCTCAGTACCTTTCTCATCAATTTCTACAAATGCTTTCTGTATTATCATGGACACATATACAGGCCCTCCATTTTCCACAATCTCTGTTAGGTCCCCACAAGTCTCCTCGAAAGGTAGTGTCAATCCCATTTCCTGCATTGTTTTTAACCCTTCTCCTGTGGTGAATGAGAATTTGAACTTTGGGATGTAAAATGCAGCAAGGTTTTCGTTCCATAGATGAAAATCTTGTTTAAAGAAGTTTGGAACAGAGTTCACTTTCTTCAATAAACTTGGCAATCCATCTTTTGCATCAGGAAGGAAGAAGTACATTGAGAACTTCTTTTTGTCATTCTTCCCTTTTTCATAAGGAATTTTCACTGCTTGATAACTTTCAAATGATCCATATGTATATTTGTCACAACCAGTCATGAAGGGAACTAAAACCTTGTCGCCATTGAGTAGGTAAAAATCTTTGTCTTGAGTGAGACTTTGAATAAAATTGTCTTTCCATGTACCTTTAAAATATAAGGCGTTTCCAAGTAAGAGCGTTGCATCTTCGTTGATATGCTCGGGCTTGAGAACTTGTTCAATAAGTCCCTTTGTTGCAGACTTTGCCCATGCATTAGCTTCTTCTACCACCTCCTCCTGCATGTGCAATTCATTTGCGGTAAGAATTGCGTACATTCTACTCTGCCTAGACCTTACTAGTGGAATTTATTGGGTATGTTATTGTTGTTGTTCTTAAACATCTTACCTAATCAAATGGATTTACAGAAAGAATACTTTTGCCTGCATATTTTTCTAGAGGGTCAAGTATTTTTTCTTTATATAATTTTGAAGTTTTCAAATTACAAACCTTTTCAAGGGATATGATGAGATATTTTCTAGAATAAGATTATGATATTAAAATACCTCATATTGATTGTGAAAATATAGATAAGGAATTAAGTTTACTTGACATTCTGACATTACCTAAAGATAGGCAATAGCATGCATGTAGTCCCTTATGATCAATAAAACGCTTATTTAGTTAAATATATTCCGGTTAGAAAATTTTAGTGGTCGTAAAAAGATAATTGAATAATACAACAACAACCTCAATGAACCATAAGTTCCATTTAATCTAAAATATAGTGAATTCCTCTGCATTTCGCGCAATTGTAATCAGATAATTTTTGAAACAATATTTTTTTTCCTGAATTTAGTTGATATAAAATAGATAAATAGTTAGCATCTATATGTATAAATTAATTACGAAAATTAATTACAGCAAAAATTTAATATTTATCATCATGAACCAACTTGGTCAATTTGACGGAAGATGTGTTATTACTTCCATTAATGTGAAATAATTGAGCATTTGCTTAGACTTTCATATATACACGACTTAAAAAGGTTGTAGCATGTGAAATTTACTGTCATAAAAATGTGTCATACTTGTGGATTTTCAATCAAATACAGCTTGAAAGATATATAGACGTTGGTAATCAGACAGAGAAGTATAACAGATCATTTGAGGGAAGTACAAAAATAGTCTTTTCAAGTACAAAAATAGCACTTGCGAGGAATTTAAATGTCTTTTTTATATAAGGTTCCTTTTCTCTTCCTACTGTTTGCATATGTGCACTCAAAATCAAATTAATTTTTTGAGGTCATCATTTATTTTGAGCATGTATGTAATCATTCATTTTTATTTTTTTATCGGGTTAGAAAAAGAATCTCATCCTTCTCACTAAACTACCTATTTATGAACAACTCAAAGACCTCTAATCTAATCTCTCCTAAGCAGTGTTATCAAAGGCAAAAAGCGCAAAAAAAACTCTAAGATCTGATGGAGCTTTAAGCGCAAAACACAAATAAACCATGGGCTTTCATGAAAAAAAGGCATAACGGGAGAAAAAGAAAAAATATTCATAGTAGTCCAAGACTAATCATTATAAGCATGATGACAAAGATATTGAAAAAGAAGTCATGATAAAGTGAAATATCATTTGATTAGGTCACTTTTTCAGGATTACACTCATTGGCAAGGAAAAGTATGCGTTAAAGCTTTGATTCAACACTAAAGCGCCCACAAAGCGAGGCGAAGCGCTTAACGTGTTTTGAGCCACGTTTCAAGGCTTAAGCGCGCTTTAAGCGCACGACAATACTGCCCCTAAGCCCCATGACACTGACATTGATCATATGCATTCCTCAATAACTAATACCCCTTCAAACCCTAGTTTCAAGGACAAATTAATCGTTGGAATTCAAGATGGTCAGATCAATATGATCATTTTCACACTACCAATCTCATCCATCTCCTCCTAATGGCTTTGAAACCACAATCCATCACTCAAATGACGATCACCTAATTCATCTATCTCTAGAAGAACTCCAACGTATTTACTCTCCCTGAAATTACTCAACGATTATTAAGCTACAAAGAATGAAAATTCAACACCAATTACTCAAAAGTAAAATTCAAGACTTGTTAAAACTAAAAGAAAATTTTTCACTAATTGACCTAGGGTCAGATTATTATATTACAAAATTCACTCAAGAAGATAGCATGCTCAAAGTGCTCCACAATGGTCCCTGGTTTATTTTTGGTCATTTCCTATCTGTTCAAAAATGGGTACCCAATTTTATTGCCTCAAAAGCTAAGATGTCACTAGCTGCTATATATATACGTTTACCACTATTGCCAACCGAATTTTATGATGGTCAAATACTCAAAAAAGTTGGCAACAAGATTGGCAAATTGCTAAAAATTGACGCATGCACTTCTTCCCCTCTAAGGGATCGTTATGCTAGGCTATGTAATGAACTTCCATTGGAGGTCCCTGTTACACAGTTCATTAACATTTGACAACTTATTGGACATCGAGCTTTTGGTTTTTCCGTTGTTATTAACTTGTTGCATGTTAACCGTTCTTGCATAACTAGCTCGAGGGTATTCATGATGGAGGGCTCTGTCTAAACATTGGTTTGCTTTATATTATTGTCAATTTCCATCCTCTATCTTTACGTTTATCCATTGATATTCGGTGAAATCACTTATCCTTAAAATAACGTTATAAGTTTAATTGTTATACAATTTTTATTGTAAACAAACTCCTAACGTAAGTAACCATGAGATGCATATTACATAAGGAATTAACATGCCGGCCGTTTGCTCAATCTCTACTTCCGAGAAATAATTAATTACTCTAATCATGACATAAATCTTGACAAAGGCATAAATCTTTCTGAAAGAAGAAAATACTGTTATTTACAAAACAAGGAAAAAGTAGTACCTTTAATTTGAAATCGACATTTTTTGCGGTTGTCTTGTAGACATTCTTGACTAGTTCTTGATAAGACTTTTTGAGACGAAGCTTTTCATTTACCCAAAGTGCACTAAGGAAGCACAGATCAGGACCCCCATCCCTTTTCTTCTTATTGCTAGTCGCTATAGCCGCCATTTCTAAGAATTTGGTATTCAGATCGTCGATATTCTCAACTGCAAGGTATTCAAGCATTTGTTTTAAAGTAGGTCCTGTTGCTCCAGCCGCCGTCATATTCAGTACAGCGGTGTAAGAGAATGGAGACAACACAATGTTCTGAGCATCGCTACCCTTTTGGATCTCCTTCAGCAGAAGCTTAGTAGTAACTTGTGCACAGAAATCATTCTTCTCTTCTTTCTGTTTCTCCATCTTTTCCATATTTTTGTTTCTATACGTCTTAGTTATTAGCAGGTGTAATATATACAGAATTGGATCTTGAAACCCTATTTTTTTTCTTTGCTATTTGTTAATTAATTATATTTTTGGGTTGGACTTAAAAACTAATTGTTTGCTAATAACTTGTATCCTTCGGTTACAAGAATTCCCAACTATATATGGTAACTTTTGGTTACCCAAAATACATGATATTTTTTAACCTCCTTGATATTTCTTTATTATGAAAATTTTGAAAATATTACCTTCGGTGTTATGGTTGAACATTCCTTATATTGCTCTAACTATATATCGTAAGGGGTCGTTTGGGACGCGAGATATGTGGAATAACGTAACATAAGGTGTGAGATAAAATTTATAATGTGTTTGGTTGAATGTATAAATTTGAGTAAGTTTGGGTTAGCTGATTTGAAGTAGCTGATAAATATTAGGTGCTCAAAAATACTTTTAAGTGTTGTAATTAATTTAATAAATAAGTAGTTACGTATTTGGATACAAGTGCTGAAAGTGATGATAAGCTGCAGCGGTATTTTATAAAAAAAATATTGATAAACTCTTTTTATGTTAAAATGACTTAAATAACCTTAGAACTGTTTACACTTACAATGGCATAATTTCTTCAAAATTTAAGATTCCTGATCGATTCATATACAAAATATTTTATTTGTCATTTTATTTTAAATACAAATGTGCTTAGATAAGAGAACTTTTATTATATGCATATAATAGTAAGCTATAATAATTAATAAATGGACAAAAGTTTCTCAATTAAAAATAAACCTAAATAGGACAAAATATTTAAAGAAAAACAAACACTATCTTCATCACGGCAACATTTAGAAAGCAATACACCAAAAATTTAATACGTCATCATTCATTACAAACAATTTAATTTAAAGATTAATACACAATCACATAGATACAAATATGCAAAGGAATAGAGAATTTACTTATCTTAAATAGTCAATGAGAATTGCAGACTTGAAGAGGCAGCGGGAGGGGTTTTTGGTTGAAACAATACTTGAGGCAGTGAATATCGATGTAAGAGTTTTGTTCTAAAAAAGAATATTTTAAGGAGAAAATAGTGAAAATCTTGGTCAAACTTAGAGTGATTATAAGCTAAAAATTTATAAGTTGGGAATGACCAGCTTATGGCTTTTGACTTATAAGCATTTGGCTTATAAGCACTTTTAACTTTACCAAATGCGCGCGTAGATAAATTGAAATTAAAAGTGCTTATAAACTAGTTTGACCAGCTTATAAGCTTAGCTAAACACCCTCTTTATCATTTATACCGTCAACCAAACTGGATATCCCATCTTATCCCAATTTCTCATCAAACTTCAGATTATATTAGTTTAGGGATTATAATCGCAGGACTATAATCTTGAGATAATTTAGTCCGCTTACCAAAAAGCCCCTAATTTTCTTTGTTGCCTTCTCTTTTTCTCGATAATAGAGTGTTAGTATTTTAGTATTTTATTATTAAAATGAAATATGCCATAACTGCCACTACTCTAGGATGAGAAGTGGCTATAACTCTCGTCATAATGAGAAAATGGCTATAACTCTCCTCACGATGAGAAAATGACTAAAACTCTTTTTATAACTCTTCTCCCATGTTCTACCACTAATTACACATGAATTTATCCATTATTTCATATTTTCTGTGATTTCTTAACTTACTACCCCACTTTCTTCTAATTAATACAAGGAAGAATTTTTACACCATATAAATAGGAGTCTTTCTTCCATAATGAAGTAAGTAAAAATAATTGAGAGTGTCAATAAAGTGGGGTTAATGTTGTGAAAAAGAAGACGAGTGTTTTTACTTTTGTTGAAGGAAGGTGTTCATCTTGGTGGAGCTTTGGAATCATCAACTTGTCCAGTATTTGTTCGGGTCATATGATGTGATCGGGCTGTTGTATCCTGGGGGAGACAAGTCAAAGGAATTACTGCTGGACTAGTGAAGACTTTGCTGCAATGGGATTGAATCTCCTTAAAGAGAGCGAGATATCCACGCCTCAGTCTGAAGATATTATATTTTCTTCATTTTAGTTTTCAACTATAATTATATTTTCACCGATAATTTTAAGGAGATTCTAATAGCTACAGTTGATAAATTTGTGGATATCAAGGTGGATGATCTTAACAAGCCATTTCATTTCAATGGTACTCATTTCAAGAGATGGAAGGGTAAAGTACTTTTTTTTATTTGAGTCTTCTCAATATTTCTTACATTTTAACTAGAAAGAATCCAAGCAAAGTAGACAACTCCTCCAGGAATGATGATGAGCTAATTGCCCTTCAAGAAAAAGTTTAAAAATATAATGATGATCATACAAGTATTGGTATTATCTTCTTAATTGTCTATCTGATAATTTTTATAATTATTATGATAGAACTTACTCTACTGCAAAGAAAATTTGAAAAGTATTATAGAGTAAGTATCATACCGGCAAGGCAGGTGCGAAAAAAATATGTTGTTAGCATATTTTTTTGCTTTTAAACGGTGGACAATAAATTTGTAGTAGACCAAGCTCAAGATTTCATAATGATCGTTGGAGAGCTCAGGTCCGACGATATTAAAATTGGAGACAACCTTATTGTTTGTGGCATAATAGATAAACTACCACCTTCTTGGAGGAAATTTCAAAATATTATGCGCCACAAACAAAAGGAAACTTCACTTGAGACGTTGATATTACGGATCCGTATGGAAGAAGAAGCAAGAGACCAAGATAAACTTATGCAATCGAAAGAGAGCACTCTACAACCCGTCACTACAAAGGTAAATTTAATTACTTCAAATAATATTACTCCTGAAACTCACAAAAATACTTCTTCGAAGCCAAAGAAGAAAACTTTCAAGAAAACTTATGGTATATCTCACAAGAAGAATAATGGTGCAAACAACCAAGCACATAATCAACAAGTTCAAATTGCGAAACCATGCTTTGTCTGTGGCAAGAGTGGGCATATTGCTCGATTTTACAAATTTTGAAAACGTGGTCTTACACCACAGAAAAACGGTACCGAAGAGCTACTTGTGGCGGTGATAACAAATTTAACATGGTAGAAAATATTGATGGATGATGGGTCGATTCTGGAGCAACCCATCATGTTTGCTATGATAGAGATTGGTTTAAAGTGTATACTTTATTTGAGAAGCCCAAAACCATCATTGTAACGACCCGGCCCGTCGTTACGGGAATTACCACCCCGTTACCTTGCATTTACATATATTATGCTTTTAAAACAGTATTAGAGTATATAGGGTGAGTTAGGAGTGATTTGGATTGAAAATGAAACAAATAGCATGTTTGAAGAAAGCTTGAATATGAAAAGTCAACCAAGAGTTGACTATTGAGTTAGAGTGCTCGGAACCGGATTATGATGATTCGACTAGTTCCGGGGGATCATTTATGACTTAGGAGAACAATCGGAATTGAATTCGGAGGTCCGGTGTAGTTTTAAGCTTGAATTGGCGAATGTTAAATTTTGGCGAAAACCGGATGGTAGGTGATATTTTGATCCGGGGGTCGGAATGGAATTCCGACAATTTCTGTAGCTTCGTTATGTGATTTTGGAACTGCAAATTTTCAGGTCATTCGGACATCGTTTGATCGGGTTTTGGATTGAATGTTAGTTTTGAAAGTTTTGAAGAAACTTAGGCTTGAATCCGTGGTTAATTGGTGATTTTGATGACTAGTATGGTGTTTTTATGGTTGGAACAAGTTCGTATCATGTTTTGGAGTATGTTGGTGGTTTTCGTTGGGGTCCCGGGGGTCTCGGGATGAATCCGGGGGTCCAAACGGACCATTTTTGGAAGAAAAGAGAAAAGCTGGCTGCTGTCATAAACGCAGCGGACATTTGCTCTCCGCGATCGCGGGGATGGGGATGCGATCGCGTAGAGCTGGGGACTAGGGCATCGCGATTGCAGGGTAACAGTCGCGATCGCATAGAATTAAAAGGGTGTACATCGCGATCGCATGCTTATCTACGCGATCGCGTAGAAGAAGAAATGGGTCCGGGGGAAATGAGCTACGCGATCGCAGGATTATGGACGCGATCGCGTGAAGCAAGGTGACTGTGCATCGCGATCGCGTGAAGGATATCGCGATCGCGTGAGGCCGAGATTTTGAGCATCGCGATCGCGTGAAGAAGATCGCGATCGCGTAGAAGAAATATTTCTGGCAGTGAATTTAATCCAGAAACAGAGGGTTACGGGTTCATTAACCCAAAACACACATTTTGAGCCCTAGAGAGAAGAAAACTCAAGGAAATCACTGAGAAGTCATCGGGTATTCGTCGGAGGTAAGATTATTGACTCAAAAACATCAATTTATGGTAGTATTAACATCAATCTTCATGAAATTGGGTTGAAATCTTGAAGAAATGTGGGCCTAAGTATTAAAAACGGGATTTTTGGATTTGGGAGGTCGTTTGAACTCCGATTGCGATAAATTTTATATGCACGGACTCGTGGCGAGATAAGGATCGCGTTGGTACTAATTTCGTAATTTTCCGAGTAGTGGGGCCCGGGGTCGGGTTTTACCAACTTAGTGTAATTATACTAATTTCATGTAAATTGAAGTGGGTTATGATTATTTGACCCGTATTTGATGTAATTATTGTGGTTTGACTAGATTCCACGCACGAGGGAGCTAAATTCAAAGGAAAAGGCATCGCGGGCGATTCTACGACCGGCTAGAGGTGAGTAATAGATGTGGGTGATGATCAGCGGGTTCGAAACCCCGGTATACCACTTTGTGACGCTGTATAGCGGCGAGACACGCACACTCTTGAGAGTGCGGGGTCGATCATGAATCGGAGACTATATATTAGTCCGACCTGTTGATACTGTATTATTGGTTATTCTCGAGCCGTTGAACCTCCTTCTCGGATGGTTGCATATAAATATATATTGTGATAATGGCCACTCTTGAGCCGAGGAACCTCTTCTTGGGCGGTTGAGTATACATGTGGGCCGTGAGCCGGTTATTGGATCCCGCGAGGATCGTTATCATTGTCTTATCATATAGACATGCTAGTTTACTACTAGTCCGCAGCTATTTTTGTTATTATGCTAATTCCAATCTCTGGAACTTGATATTACTGTTTTCCAACTGAAAAATGATAAAAGAGTTTTCAAAAACTACTTTTGAGCTTGCGAGGCTGTATTTGCATATTAGCTGACTAGTAGTGGATCGGGCTGCGCGCCGCAGCGAGATATATGTTGGATCGGACTGCACGCCGCAGGAATATCTCTATGAGATGTGCTTGGGCTGTAGGAGCCCCTCCGGAGTCTGAACCCCCACAGTGAGCACGGGTACCCAAAATTGGAGTCGGGCTACGCGCCGTAGCGGTCATATCATGCATTGCATTGCATTTAGCTACATCTACTAGCTGTTATGCAATTTATTGGTATTTGTTGGAACAGGTACGGTGAATATTGATTCTATGACAGGGTAGCTGATTATAGCTTTACATAGTGCTTTATTGCGGATTTCTTATCTGCGCTGTCTTACCCTTGTTTATTACCACTGAGTCTGGCAGTACTCATTTTACTCCCTGCACCTTGTGTGCGGATCCAGGTACCTCTCAGCAGTGATCCAGTAGCTGTGCGAGGCGACATCTGTGGGATATACGAGGTAGCTGCAGAGTCCGCAGGACCCGATATTCCTTCCTACTGTCTTTTGATTTTGTATTGACATTTCTTTCCGTACTTGGTATCTTGTAAACCTTTATACACTCATGTTCAGTAGAGGCTCATGACTCTTGACCCTTGGTCTATGGGAGTTGATGTATTATGGGACTTGGTTCCCCGTTTTCGTTACATATATTGTTGTTATTTCTTGAATTATTTTGCTCAAATGGGTTAAAGAGAGCTTCTAGCTCCGTGGTTGATATGGATTGGTCAGGCTGGCTTAGCAATGTGCTGGGCGCCATCATGACCGGATTTGGGGTCGTGACATGTTGGTGATTCTCACACAACCAAGATGCTTGAAAAGGGAGAGGTCGAGTTGAAGTTTACTTCAGGAAGAGTATTAACGTTGAAATGATCATATTTCGACCTATACAATAACCAAATATCAATCAGTTACGATGCGCAACCGATCCTAATAGAAATCACATCGCAGATCTAAGGCCCACATTTGAATCTCAATATCTGAACAAAACCAGTGACCAGTTGTCCCAGAGCCTACATAAACCCATCGATTTTTTACAATCTGTATGTACACCATCAAGAAGGAACATGATAGGATGACCTTAGGGGGGATGAATCCATATCCACACACTGTATGGATAATTCACGTGTTGCATAGATAACTCACATGCTAATAATATCCAAAGGAAAGCGTTATGAATATATTAAAGTGGATGTCCATTGAATACTCCTAGACACCCCTATTACATGAACCATTTGAGTTCATGTATTTAATTAATTCTTCACTTAATATTTGTAACATGTAGGTGTATTTTTCTAACCTTTCAGCTATCTTAAATAGTGTAATCTTTATCCTATGAAAGAGATACAAAAACCACACTTGAATAAGATAACTTCTACATTCTCGTCTTGTACTTCTTGTCTCTATTACTAAATTGTTCTACTTTGCTTTTATTTCTGAACAAAGTGTTAAGTTGTAAGAGATATAGACAACATATTTAATTTACTAAAAAGATTATAAATATCCAATTTTGCAACGACAATATATATTTGAATTGTGCGATAGATATTGACGAATAATATGTTCGAGTATGTTTATCTATACACTAGTAAAGTTACCTGCGCTTCGCGCAGTTACAATACAAATATTGATACGGCTAAATAATTATAATGTCATATAAAAGAAATCAATCTTTACTGATTAAAATTTATATGATTTAACCATGAATTATTACAATAGGTAAATTATCCACTGCAATTGGCAAAATTATATAAATGATGATCATTTTTTACGCTCACAATATATATCAGTTAAAATTGCTTTCAGTCAAGTGATTCTTCTATAATATTATATTAAACTTATCATATTGTAGTAATGAAAAAGTTCTCAGGAATTAGAAGGAATCACTGATTGGCGATATTGCATACAAACTTACAAAGGGTAGGGAAGGAAGAAAAAGAAAATAACTGGAGTATAAAAAATAATTGTTTTATCCGCGCTTCGCGCGATTGTAAAAAAAAATTAAATTGCAATACCATCTTATTGTAAATTTATCCGGGATAGAGTAGAATAATTTTTTATGTGTATATATTTCTTTATAAATATATTTTTTCTAATTAGCTCCAAAATATTCCATATATATATATACCGGTACTCATATATTTTGTGAGGCAATTCATTAATGATTATCATATTATTGGTACATAATTAGTACTTTCCACCAAAAAAATACCTTAACATAATAATTTAAAGGAAAAAGCAGAGACAATATAGAAGTATACATTTGTATATTTAAAGAGGAAAAATATAAAAGAAAAAACTTTTTGTACATGTAAAATAAATGCATTAACATTAGATTCTACACTTAGTTATAAACATTTGTTCCTAATTAGGCAATGCCATTGGCCATATGAATATCTAAAAAGTAAAACTAACGTGCTAATAAGCATAAAGATCAAAATCTTTATTGAAAAAAAAGAGGAAAAAAATACAGAGAAATGGGTAATAAGAATAGATCGCATATTTGTTAGTCTGAGATCTATCTTTGAGTGCATCTATTGGCACAAAAGAAAAGAAGATGGAAATAAAAAAATATCACAACCCATAAGCAAAATGTTAAAAATTAAAGAAGTAAAAAATTCAATATAACTACAAACCAAGTAATTACAAAGTAAGAACTACCTTCCAGTTAACAAAATAAAAAACTTTAAATACAAAGTCAACCACATTGACAGAGTGTTAGATGTTGATGTTGAGGTAATAAATCCGTTGCTGGCATTTTGGCCTTGTAGGACCAGCTTCCTTTTTTTATACACATAACGTTTGACTGTGCAACTCTCTAATGTAAATTTTTTATTTAGTACTCGAATGTTTTCATACGCATAAAGAAACTCAATAAAAAAAAACTTAAGCAGAAGAAAATAATAATCGAAGAGGAGAGTAAAAAATACCCAAAAATTAGTAATAGAAGAGGAGAAACTTATTTCTTCATGAACCAAAAAAAATTGAAGTGTGATGCAAAGTTGAAGATGAGTTAAGGAAGAAAAGATATAATTTATAACACAATAAACAAATAGGGGTTACATATTCCAAAAGTTACAATAAGATACAATTTATAACAAATTAAATAATTGGGGGTTATGAACATGAAAAGTCACCATGAAGGAAGATGTGTGATTTGTGAGTTATGGATATAATTTTTTTAAATTAAGATAAATGGTTAAATTGAAAGAAAAAAGTCAAAAAATGAGAAAAAAGATAAATAGTATTCCTACAATATAAGAGATGCCACATCATCTTGTCAAATCGCTTCTTTATATATTTATATAGATACTTATATTAAGAGTCTGAACTCTAAATAGTAACTTTTTGGACTCAAAATACATTTTTATAATTTTTAAAAAAATTACTTTTCTACCTAAAATGCGATATTATATTACGTTTTACATTAATAAAATTTTAGTCGTTAAAGACATATAACGTAATATTATACTGCATTTTGCCACAGATCTCAGAAACAGCCAGCTTTCCACTGACAATATAGTATGCATCCCTTTCTCCTATTTACCGTACATTTCTTGCAACAGTCAGCATTTTATTTTTTTTCTTTTTTCCCGTCCCCCTTTGCTTTAATATTGGCGGTATAAGAGGATTATTTTTACATTGAGAAAGAAGTTCAAGAAAGATTTATAATGTTATACTATATGTATAACATTTTTGTGTAATATTAATTTTAAAATTTTATGGTTTTAAAAACTTGAGATTAAGAGAAAAATAAAAGGTTTAATCAGTAATTTTTTTATGTTCTTATTGTAATTTGTTTCTCTCTAATTGAATTAATTTTATCCACGAACATTGAAATTTTGTGATTGTTACCCAAAAGTCATTTTTTTGGTTACGTAAAAATCATTCAACTTTGTGTACATTACATAAAAGTTATCTTTCTTTCTTTTGTTACACAAAAATTATTTTACTTTACTCTAGTTATCACAAAAGTCTTATTTTTAACTTGAAAAGTTTATTATGTCCTTGATATTATATAAACCTTCATATTTATATAATACCTTCTATATTATATACTATATAATATATTTTTACCTATGTATCTTATTTATAAATAAAATAATTTGATATTATTTTATTTATTATTTTTATAGTATATTCGTATATTTAAACTGTAAAAACGTATTTTGTGTCCAAAAATTTGCTATTTAGGTTTCAGACTCCTCATATTAAAGCACTTGGCCAACGGAAGAAAAGTACTTTGGAAAAGTTATTGTTTCCTAGTAACGAGGGAAAAAAAAGAATGGAACTTACACAAATATCCAAAATAAATTATCAACTTTTAGCCATTAGTCACTTACTAAAACTAGCCAACAAAAATTGAAAAACCAAATAACAGGATTTTTTCTTTCAAAGAATCACATTCAAAAATCGCCTTCCATATTTTTAAGCGTGATTTGCAACACTAGATTTAAGACGGAAAGAAAATTTTACGGATGAGGTAGCAAATAAGGTGATAAAATACAAAAATATTTACAACATTCCAAAAATCTAAACAAAAAATAAGCTTTTTCAATGGGTATAGTTAAAATTTATTGACAATATAAAGATAAGTCAATAGACAAAATTTGAGGAAGATTGGAGGTGATTTGTACTGGTTTTGTATCAAAATTCATAATGAAATCGAGTTAAAAAAAGTCTTATACGACACAAGTATCAAACACGTATCACACATGTGTCTCACACACATATATAATGGATATATATGTCATACAAATATGATATATATGTGATACACTTTTTTCATGTTCAATTTTTAATTCGAATTTTCAATTCAAACCACCTCAAAACTTCACCAAATCATTCCAAAAATGAGATTCAAGCTCCTTAACTTATGTCCAATATATTCTAAAAGCACACACTCAAAACAAATAAAAATTTGATATTATTTTGTTATAAATAATTAATTGCCTAATATTAATAATATTTTATCATCTGGCTAATTTTTGTAATGAGTTATTTCAAACAACAACAACAACTACCCAGTATGTTCCCACAAAGTGGGGTCTGGGGAGGGTAATGCGTACACAGGCCTTACCCCTACCCGAAAGGGTAGAGAGGCTGTTTCCGGCCGACCCTCGGCTCAGAAAAAGAGAGAGAAAATCAACAAACAAAACAAAACAAAACAATGTTAGTAAATTCGGGATAAATCAAATAAATAATTATCTAAACATAAAACCAAAAGTAGAATGACATGCAATAATACCAATCGGTTACTACCATAAGAGGCACGATACAATACATTAATTAACTATAGAGATCGCTACCAAACCCCACTCAGCCCCTAACAGAAGAACTAAGAATTCTAGAAGGCCCTACCCCAACCCTAATACTAGACCTCCAAACTTTCCTATCAAGGGTCGTGTCCTCGGAAATCCCCATTCTAGCCATATCCTGCCTAATCACCTCACCCCAATACCTCTTGGGCCTCCCTCTGCCACGACTCGCGCCAACTACCGACAGCCGCTCGCAACTCCTCGCCGGTGCATCGGGGCTTCTCCTCCGCGCGTGCCCGAACCACGCCGAGTCTCGACATCGCGTCTTCTCGTCCAGCGGGGCCACCCCGCGCCTCGCGAATAAGCTTCGTTCTTGTCTTATCTCAATGCGGTGAGCCCGCGCGTCCACCGGGCATCCTCGTCTCCGCGACTCTCGTTCTCCGGACATGAGAGTTCTTCGCGAGCGACGCTCACCCCGTACGACATGGCGGTCCCAACCACCGACTCTATAAAACTTCCCGCGAGTTTATGCGGGACTTTCTTGTCGCGCGAGACTGCGATGCGAGCCTCCACTTCGACCGCCCCGCTGCTATACGGTGAGTGACATCCCCGTCAATCTCTCCGTCCCGCCGAATCACCGATCCAAGATATACGAAGCGTCCTCTCGGGCGCGACTCGAGATCCCGAGCCGCGTCCCGGCCTCTTCGCTCGACTCGTCGCTGAGCTGCGCGCTCTAGATATTCCGTCGTTGGACACCGCTGGTTTAAAACCGCCAGACTCGAGGGTGCGTCTCGGACCTCCGACCTCGCGTTACGCTGACCCTCGTCTCGTCTGTCGAGACGCATGTCGTCAGCGAATAGCATACGCCATGGCACGTCCCCTCGAATATGGCGAGTTAGAGCGTCCATTACCGAGGCAAATAAGAGAGGGCTTAGCGCGGATCCTCGATGTAGCCCCATAACCACCGGAAAATGGTCCGAGTCGCCACCCGCCGTCCTAACCCTAGTCTTGGCTCCATCATACATGTCTTTGATCACTCTGATGTAGGCTTCTGGCACGCTCTTCGCCTCCGAGCATCTCCACAGAACCTCTCTAGGGACCTTATCGTACGCCTTCTCCAAGTCGATAAACACCATATGCAGGTCCTTCCTCTTATCCCTGAACAGTTCCACCATCCTCCTCACAAGGTGGATAGCTTTTGTAATGAGTTATTTATAAATATAAATTACCAAAAAGAAAGATATGTAGGCGTTTCATATTCGACGTTAAATTGTTTACCGCAATCTACGGGCCCCGCGTATCCAAATTCCAAACCGATAAATGTCTCCCAAGCCGTTTCATCTTAGACCGTCAATTTATTCCACTACCTCAATAAATTACGTTTATCAGGCTTCTCATTTCCATGCCCTCATCTCAACTGTTCGCATCTCTGGCCATCTCTGTTTTATCCAGATCCTCTTAATCTCTTCTCTTTTCCGGATTTCATATTCAGATTCGAGTAGATTATTTCCCGATCTATCATTTGATTGTGGATTCGAATTGTTCCTGTCGTATGCTCGTTTATCGAGATTGACCAGAGGAACGGTGTTTCTGTTGTTCGATCTTCGTCCCCGTTGCCGGTGGCGAAGCAAAGATTACATATTTAAGTCGGCTGGATCGCGCTTGGTAAAGGATCGAGGAAGGTAAAGATTCATCCGGACTTTTCTAATCTCTAATTTTCTGATAAATCCCGTAGCTGCCAGAAATCTTGATTTGTTCTGAATTGCAGATCTATTTCTTGATGAAGAACAATATATGTTTCTTCGGATTTACGGTGACTCCGTTGTTTGCGGTGATGCTATTTGGATGGTTGCACGCTTTGACTGTCGAGAAATGGGCATCAGCGGCGTTGAGGATAATTGCCATAACTTAATTTATTGTCTATATGGACTATAGGACGTGGATCATAGGGATGCATCTGTACTTGCAGATCAAAGGTAAAATTGTGAGTATCAGTGAGGTCTTGTTGTTGTTAATTCGACCTTTGCCATGATGGGTGCGCTCACATGGCAGGTCAAGTACCTAATAAAAATTCTACTTTTTTGTGTTGGAGAGGAGATGGTACGGGGATTTTTGCCCGGCTTTCCTCTCTTTGTCTTGTCTTCTCCCCCTCACTTTCTCCGGATCCTTCCCAAACTTCATGGCAAACCGGTCAATTATCTCGTGCATTCAATTAACACAACGACGGTCAAGCAAATGGTTATTGGTTCAACTGCAGCACTCCCTTAGAGGTACAATAATTGCCTTTTACATAGCCGTTAGCAATTTGTTTCTGACGCAACGCTCTTCTAAAGGTACAATTCAAATTCTATTCATTAAAGATACATTTGTGCTTGGCCTAATAGCAGTCAGTTTTTCAGATTAATTAGCTCACGAAAACGTCCCAGTCTTGATAGTTAAGGTAACATCTTAAGTTCATGTTTTCAAATGTAATGTGAGAATTCGATTCTTAGTTTAACCAATCTTATAAATGGATTATCATTTCTGTCAAACCGTTTCAATCAAACTTTAAAGCTTGATGTTTTATTATTCTGGTTAGACAATCGGATCATTTGTAGTTTTGGCTAGTATGAATATTTCATTCATTTAGTTACTCTTGTTCACCCATTTTAGTCATGTATTTGTAGAGTCGCATGAATATCTCATTCAGGGCATTGTATATTGATTTGGGAGTACTTAATATTTTTCCAGGATTTGATTTTCTAACGTTAGATTTAGCCTGATTGATGTACTGATTGGACACAAGGTGTCTGTTACAACAATGATGAAGTCTTATTTCTGTTGTGTGATGAATGATTTGACCCAGTAATGAAAGCTTTGCTTGCCTTGAATATTTCTCTGATTGCTTCTCCATGACCTGCCAAATGTCTAACGATTGCAACTGACATGGTCTTACATCAAAAGTACAGAGGATGACTATTGGTTCTATCCTGAGGAGTCCAAATTCTAAATGTGATATTTTTGGACTCAAAAAATCGAAATAAAAAAAACTAAGTAACCAAACTATATAAATCTATGTTTTAAAGCGCACTTTAATGTTCAAAAAGGACTTTAAGGTATAATGTATTTTGAAACCGCGTTTATATAAAATGCTTTTACGAAGTATGCTTTACTTGAAGCTGATTAGATATTAATATGAAGCTATATATAAAATGCTTTAATAAATCATGCTTTTCAGCTTTAAATACCTGTCCTTGTCATTTCCCCACGTTAAAAAAAGAAGCTTCCACACGTTCAACCAAAAGCTGGCGGTCAGTCGGGAGGCGTGAGGCACTCGTATGTGCCTCCCGCTGTATGGTACATACCGACTCCCAGCTTGATGAATGGGATTCCCAATGAAAAGTTGGGGAACGCCATGGTATCAGCCTATGTAATCATGCTCAATATACGGTTGACTAGGCGAGGTGAGGGGGAGGGGGTATTTGAAGATGAAATGCGTGTTTATTAATGCGTTTTATATATAACCCTTTATTAAACACTTTGTATAAACATCTAATCAGCTTCAGTATATAAAATGCGCTTTACCTTAATATCCAAAACGTACTTTGAAGTACAACACGCTTTAAAATTGCGTTTTAGTAGTTTGGTCATTTCATTATTTTTGTACTTATTTCGGTCTTTTGAATCCAAAAATATCATATTTAGGTGTTGACTCCTATCATGAGAACATATTGTACTTTCCTTCTCCTGGTTTACCTTTTTAGCAGGGAATTTATCACTACTTTTGGTTGGATAACCAGCAAACATCTGGTTTAGAGGTTGTCTTTCTTGTAGACAGCTGTTCTTTTGAAGTATTTAGGTGTTGACTCCTATCTAGTGAAGTATGTTTTCGACTATGAAGTTTTCTTCACCATTATGGCGCTTGAAGAAGCAACAATTTTCGGAGTTTGTCCTGTAGATATTGCATCTTCCTAAAAGTGCTTACGCATGCTCTTGGTTAGATGATAATTGCTGATTGCAGCTTTTTATTATTTGCTCTGGTCAAGTGTGTAAACCTGTGTATTGGTTGTCCTCTGGTTTATGTTGATTTATCTCTTATCTTGTCAAGGAAATGGTTAACAGTAATGGCGAGCAACCATTGTCTGCAATTACACTTGGTGGTTTTGCTAGTAAGCTTTGCTAGTTTTGTTTAAAATATAATGGGACTATTTTGTTAGATAGTACTTATTCCTTTTTGTGTGACGGGTAAAGTTCCTCACGAGCAAGCAAATCAAGTAAAATAGTCGGCTATGTCTTGCTAATTCATTGAGGTTGCATAAATGAGTTCCGTTGGTTGGTTGGTTTAATGGATACTGTGCCATCTTTGCCACTTGAGGTAATTGTTATATTGCATTTGTAGATGGATCTGTTGCTGTCTTGCATATTGCCTAATTTTTGCTCTGATTTTACCTACTAGACTCATATTTAACTTGGGGGTGTTAATTTGCTTTTCTGTCTTCGAGGTTTGGGTCTATCAAAAATTGCTTCTCCCCCTATCGCGACACGAGTAAGGTCTTTTGATATATTATCCTCTCCAGGTCTTACTATGTGAGATATTACTGGATTATTGTTGTTATCTTTGAGGTTTGCCATTCTTCCCACATCTTTTACTTTAAAAATGGAAGTCTTTTCTAGCTCCTTAGGTTTAGAATAGCTTTTGAAAAGAGATATGGAAAAGTAGAAAGTAATATGGGCTTATTCTTAAAACAAATTTGTTTTCGTGTCTAAGCCAAAATGATTATGGAAACTATTCCAAAATTTTCTACTTTTCCCGGAATATGGTGTTTGAAGTAATGAAATCAACACTTCAGATATTAGTTTCTTTTTATTTTTATTTTACAGAAGTTCTTTTATGTATAGTTTTATTGTCTGTACGAACTTTTGTCATTTCAGGTGCTTCAGTTATCTCATTGTGACCCAAATGCACTTTAGTGAACAATTCTATATATATTCGATTAGTAGCTTCAGCTGAGAGCTCTGACTCGGGGTCAACTGCGAATTTGTTGGGGTGCTCTAACTAAAGAGAAAGCCCAAGAGCTGGAGAAGAGGTTAGTCGATGGTGGAGCTTGGAGTAGTTCTGGGGTAGCGTCAGAGACGGCGAATCTGGTTAGGGAGGTAGCGCGGGATGTGCTTGGAGTAACCAAAGGATATCTAGGCAGACATCAGGGCGACTGGTGGTGGAACGACATAGTGCGAGGTAAAGTAGAGGTGATGAAAGCTGCTTTTGCGAAGTTGGCAGAGAGCACAAGCGAGGAAGAAAGGCGGGTGAACAGAGAGAGCTATAAGGTGGCAAGGAAGGAAGCGAAATTGGCGGTCTCGGAGGCTAAAAACGCGGCTTTTGGCCACATGTACGAGGAATTGAGGGAGAAAGGCGGGGACAAGAAGTTATTTCGGTTTGCCGAAGTAAGGGAAAGGAAGACGCGGGGCCTAGACCAGGTCAGGTGTGTCAAGGATGAGGATGGTAGAGTTCTGATGGGGGAGTCTCAAGTCAAACAGAGATGACAGACATACTTCCGAGACCTTCTAAACGAGGAGGGGGACCAAAACATAGAACTAGGGGAGCTGGGGCATTTAGAGGCGTCATAGAGACTTAGGGTACAGCATGCACATTAGGGTGGAAGAGGTCGTGAGGGCTTTGCGTAGGATGAGTAGAGGTCGAGCATCGGGTCAAACGAAATCCCGGTGGAGTTTTGGAAATGCATGGGTAAGCCAGGAGTGGAGTGGCTCACCATGTTGTTCAATGCGATCTTCAGGTCCAAAAGAATGCGGATGAGTGGAGGTGGAGTACAGTGGTGCCCTTGTATAAGAACAAAGGGGATATCCAGTGTTGCAACAACTATAGGGGCATCAAATTAATAAGCCACACCATGAAGGTCTGGGAGCGGGTGATCGAGGCCAGGGTGAGGGAGTCGACATCTATTTCCGTGAACCAGTTCGATTTCATGCCGGGTCGGTCCACTACAGAAGCTATCCACCTTGTCAGGAGATTGGTGGAATAGTTCGGGGATATGAAGAAGGACCTACGCATGGTGTTTATCGACTTGGAGAAGGCGTATGACAAGGTCCCTAGGGAGATACTACGTAGGTGCCTGAAGGCTAAGAGCGTGCCGGAAGCCTACATCAGAGTAATCAAGGACATGTACGATGGAGCTAAGTCCAGGGTCAGGACAGTGGGTGGCGACTTGGACCATTTCCCGGTGGTTATGGGGCTCCATCAAGGATCTGCGCTTAGCCCCCTCTTGTTTGCCTTGGTGATGGATGCTTTGACACGGCATATTCAAGGGGATGTACCTTGGTGTATGCTATTTGCTGACGACATAGTCCTGGTAGATGAGACGAGGGTTGGTGTTAACGAGAGGCTAGAGGTATGGAGATAGACTCTCGAGTCTAAGGGGTTCAAACTAAGCAGGTCTAAGACAGAATATCTGGAGTGCAAGTTTAGCGTTGAGCCGAGCGAAGTGGGAGGGAGCGTGATGATTGGATCTCAGGCCATAGCCAAGAAGGATAGTTTCAGATACCTTGGATCGATGATCCAGGGGGACGGGGAGATAGACGGGGATGTCACCCACCGTATAACGGCGGGGTGGTCGAAGTGGAGGCTTGCATCAGGAGTGTTGTGTGATAAAAAAGTGCCACGAAAACTCAAGGGGAGTTTTATAGAGCTGTGGTTAGACCTGCCATGCTGTATGGGACGGAGTGTTGGCCGGTGAAGAAATCTCATGTTCAGAGGATGATGGTTGCGGAGATGAGGATGCTTAGGTGGATGTGCGGGCTCACCAGGTTAGATAAGATTAGGAATGAAGTTATTCGGGGGAAGGTGGGGGTGGCCCCAGTGGATGAGAAGATGCGAGAGGCGAAGCTTCGGTGGTTCGGGCATGTGCGGAGGAGAAGCCCCGATGCCCCGGTGAGGAGTTGTGAGCGGCTAGCGGTGGTCGGTGTGAGGCGAGGCAGAGGGAGGCCTAAGAGAGAATGGGGAGAGGTAATTAGACAGGACATGGCTTGGATGCGGATTTTCGAGGACATGACCCTTGATAGAAAAGTCTGGAGGTCTAGTATCAAGGTTGTAGGATATGGGCTTCTAGATTTTTCGTACTCCTTTCTCGGGGTGGGTGAGGCGTGGTAGGGACGCCCATAGATGATTAGTGTGTGTTCTCTTATGGTAGTCATTTCTGATAGTGCTGTTTTAATATCATTGCATGCTTGTTTATTCATGGTACATATGTCTGTTATGTTTAGATAATTTTTATGCGATGTATGTTGGAATAACTAATGCGATTTTTGTTTTTATTTTTGTTTTTGTTTGCCTTTCTTTTCCATGCGTCGAGGGTCGATTGGAAACAGCCTCTCTGCCCTCTCGGGTAGAAGTAAGGCCTGTCTACATATTACTCTCCCTAGATCCCACCTTGTGGAAATATATTGGGTTGTTGTTGTTGTTGTTAGTAGCTTCAGGTGACAGGAGGAGGAGATGGGGGTTTTTATTGAATTTTTGCTGGTATGATATTTGGTAAAATAATTATTACTAGGTTTGAAGATGAACAGTAAAGTACAGTTTTGAATACCAACATCTAGGAACATTGCCTTCTTTTTTAAAAAAAAGAAAGAAGAGTCGTGTTAATTTTCTGTTGGATCGGTCTAAATTATTTTCCAAGTGTAGAGTAAATTTATAGTTTGGGAAAATGAGTTGTAGTCCGGGCACGGAAACTAGAAATTAGTTTAACAAATTCTAATTATATGCATGAATGAAGATTTTGTCTGATTAAGTTCGGTGATAAACTGTTTGATCGTTCTAATGATTGATCCAAGGGCTCGATTTGGTTAAGCGCTCAATGCTTATGTGGTTGAGAGGATGTCAGGTGACAGGAGGAGGAGATGGGGTTTTTTATTGAATTTTTGCTGGTATGATATTTGGTAAAATAATTATTACTAGGTTTGAAGATGAACAGTAAAGTACAGTTTTGAATACCAACATCTAGGAACATTGCCTTCTTTTTTAAAAAAAAGAAAGAAGAGTCGTGTTAATTTTCTGTTGGATCGGTCTAAATTATTTTCCAAGTGTAGAGTAAATTTATAGTTTGGGAAAATGAGTTGTAGTCCGGGCACGGAAACTAGAAATTAGTTTAACAAATTCTAATTATATGCATGAATGAAGATTTTGTCTGATTAAGTTCGGTGATAAACTGTTTGATCGTTCTAATGATTGATCCAAGGGCTCGATTTGGTTAAGCGCTCAATGCTTATGTGGTTGAGAGGATGGTGGTTCGAATCCACCTGGATCTTTGTTTCTCTTTGATTGTTCGTCGGGATTTCTTTGTATACTATGAAAATACAGGGTGTCTATGATAGAAATATATATATTTTTTAAGGTCTTGAAAATAAAGTGTGTTTTTAATCAGAAAAGATTTTTCAAGGGTAATTCATATATTATCTACTAGACAAACAATATGAGAGTACCAACTTTATGTTTTGGGTTCAGTTTACTCTTAAAGTTTTTCTTCAAAACCGGAGTTGCATAATTATGTACTCCATTTGGTTCATTTAGATGAAGTTTGTTCCAAAAGAAATGATATATTTTGAAATTTTGAAATAATTCAACTTTAAATTTTTTTATTTTGGTCATTTATCCTTGATGAGAAGCTTTTATAGTAACACAAATGTCATGACCTCATAAATCTTTTACTTCTTAAGATGTAAGATCACATGTTCCAAAAATCTTTTTTTTTTCTTAAACTCCATGTTGAGTCAAACTATGTCATCTAATATAAAATAGAGGGGGCCGCTTTGTAAAATACTTTATCTTTGGTGGCGTTGTTTTACCTTTGAGGGAAGATGGAGCGACAAGCAGAAGAAGTTGAGCTATCTTAAGTAGCGTTGTTTTGTGACACTAAATAATTGCTGTCAAAATAATAGTCGAACTAAATCATCTAAATTGAAAGAAAGAGAGTATTCACTTTTTTTAATTTTAACCATATAATAAGTGAAGGTACCCTTTTACGACGAAGGGTACTTTCGGAATAATATTATTTTGTTATGGGTATTTTGGTATTTGACTTTCAACCCTTCTATTTTCTCTTTCTTGATAACACGTGCTGGAAATCTTTTATTGTGGGATACAGTTAGATTACACTACACTCTATAGTTTACTGATTTTCATAAGCCCAACCCAATTTTGGCGTTTCTTCTTCTTCATCACTATATTTCTTTTTAATTCTTCTTCATCTCTTGGCTTTTTCTGTCCATTTAAATAGGTGAGCTATGATTTAATTTTTTTATTTTGGTTTCAAATTTCGTTGCTTTTCCTCTAAGACTATGAAGGGATTTTACAACAACTTCCAAGATTTTAATGCATGAGTTTGGAAGTAATTGATCTTTTTAAAATTTCTAGAAATTTCAAGGTTTTGGTCTTTAATAGTGTGGGGGGTGGCCATCTTCTTCAAATGCAGTAAAACCCCTAATTCTCCTTGTGACGTTATTGGATGTCTGTTTGGGTCATTTTGATATTTCAGATTAAGTTTTTAACGTCATATTGCTCTTTGTCTATGCATTTTGTGTGTTATGCGCCGCCATCTGTTATACAGAAAAATAAATCTTATTCTTTAAATAAGAGTATATGTAATGTTATGGCATGTAAATTTGGCATGTTAAGGCATTAGACTCAGGGGTGAACCCACAGGGGAGGGGAGAGGTTGCTTCCTAAAAAGATAGGGATGGCAAGTGGCACGGTGCGGTTGCGGGACAAACCCGCATAAACCCGCAAATATCTCTACCCGCCCCGCCCGTCCCGCATAGTAGTTTTACCCGCATATACTGCACGCAAACAGACCCGTGTCCACCCGCCCTGCGCCGCATAATATTTTTTTTCATTTTGTTTGCTTATTTTATTTTTATATTTTGGATAGAATTCAATTTAAACAATCAAAAAATTAAAAGTTTTTTGGTTTTTAAGTACTGTAATACTATTTCTAAAATCATAATATACATACTTGTAAAAGAGATTGCAAATCGTTATCGAAAAGCTAATAAAATTTCATATATAACTTGTAAATGTGAAGTTGAAAAGGAATTGTTTTTTTTTTCAAAGTCAGTGTTTTTGCACCAATTTTTAAACTTTAAAAAAATAATCCATTGAGTATTAAATTAGCAGCTAAAGGCTATTAAATAAGAAAAAATATGACTTGCTTCCAGTTGGATTATGTTATATTTGCAAATATATAATTGCCTAAAAATGTTAATTAAGTAATTATGCTAAGATCCTGTAAAAGTTTTAAAATGCTGTCCAATAATTATGCCAAGTTTTATGGGTCATATGGTGATCACACGAAACTCAAAATAAGAAGGAAAATTTGTACACCCGCAACCCGCCCCGCCCCGCATTAGTTTTTTATGAAAATTATTTCAACCCGCCCCGCCCCGGATAAATTTACACTCGCATAGCCCCGCATAGCCTTAAATTCGCACCGCCTCGCACCCACACCGCCCCATTTGCCATCCCTGCATGTGAACGACAATTGTATAATGTTGCTGCATATGAGAAGTTTGGATTTTTTGTTAAGTCCTTTCCTTTCACTAATTTCTTCCTGTTATTTTGGAATTCCTTTGAGAGTTTATTCATTTTTCGCTTCAATTTTAGATTTCTTACTCCTTGGCATATTTTTTAAGATTTTTTATATGCATGTCAGTAATTCTATCTGATCTCGCATGTTTGAGATCAAATACTTGGTGCATGTAGTTTTTTATTATTTTGGATTACTAATCGTTGATGTTTTATTGTCTTTACGCACTTGTTACTATCTGGAAATTGAAATGTTTATGCAAAAATCTGTAGTATTAAGCTTTCGGCTGAAAGATTAGGTCTTTGCCATAACAACAAAGATTTAGTTATTAACAATGTCTCTTTTTGTAAACGTGCTTTCATGGTGCTCTATATTTGTAAATCTCATTATTCATAGTTAGTTACACTTTCTATCTAAATATTTTTACTTTTTACTCTTCTTTTACTTTAATATTCTTCGAATTATTTTCATTCTTTACTCAAGGCCAGAAAATTTAAACTGCTGATACTGATAAATCTAAGGTGATCGGTGATATGCCTAAAACAACTATTTGGTAAGAATTTCATGTCTTTCTCTTTTTTTTGTTATTTTCGAGTAAATTAAGATTTCCTTTAACTTTGCAATCCTTTACATTTTTGTAACTTGGATAAAAAAATTCATAAACTTTTGTACAAATGTAGAAACACTTATAAAAGACTTGAAACAATAGTAGAATTTTGTATTTTAATTGTTAATCTAATTGAATATGTTGCTCTGAGTGAGGTAAATTGGCCATGACATTAAAGTAGAGATGGCTCAATAAGTTATCACTGTTGATTCATTTTTTATTTGGCTAATTTTTTTTGGGCAAGTAGAGTTGTACAGGTAAAAGGTTATTGAAAGATAAACTAATTACATGGACATTAGGAAATAAGTGATTATGAATTTTTTGAAGCTCTAACAATGATGTTAATGTTGGTGATAAACAGATTAAAAAACGCCGGTGAGCTATCAATGTATTATATTTTCTGTTATCCTGTTGTTATTATTTTTTGTTCTAATAAAATATAATTTAACTCCGTTGAGAAAGTTTTGCAATATTTTAATCAACTTGTTAGAGATAGTTGGATATTCTGCATTCCTGCCAGCTCTTATGCTTTCACACAAAATAAAAGGTACATAATTATTAAATACAGGAAGTTCAATAACAACTATAACTGGAACTCTATCCGAATATACTAATTGATTTCATCTCAAGTAAATTAGTAACATATCCGTTTATATATCAATTGTTATTTTGCAGGTAAAGGAATATATTGTTGCAGTTGGCTTTTGGCTTTTTCTAAATCTAACTTTTATAATTATGCTTTAGATGTTCCGGATTCAACACTTGGGTCTCTAATTTGGAAATAATTTTAGCAACACCAAAAACTACAAACATTCTTCACAAGCAAGGTAATACCAACATTTACCTTACCTTTTTTTTCAAATGCCAGTATCCAATTAAACACATATTGTCTGTATAAAGAAAAACAGTTTTGACATAAAGAGTTGCATTATGAATTGCTATATGTGAATCTTTTGTGTGAAATTCAGTTAGAGTTGAACAAAGTCAATAAATCTTCGTGATATAGTTGTTAAACTGGATATAAATATGTACATCGTAGAGGCCAAGCATGTTGCCTAGGAAATTGTACACTCAAGTAGTAGTTGCTCTTTCAAGGTAAGTGCCATAATTCGATTCAATATTTTATAGTATAATTTCATCTAATTGCTGACTTACTGTCGTGTTTTCTTGATGAGAAGTTTGGTAATTGTTCATGTTACGAGTATTGCAGGGACTGCAAAATTTGTGTAAAATCTTTTAAAAAAGGTATGTTTGTTGCTCTAGCTCAATAGACCGTCAAAACTTAAATTATTTTTAACATTTGTTCTCGATATTAGTATACCACTAAATGCTGCCAAATAACGAATATTGCATTTGGGGTGCTGCAAACTATTTTCATCTCTCTTTTGGATTTGCTTATTCTTGGAAAATTACACTTGGATAAGAAGCATTTATAAATAAAGAGTTATAAGTATTTGAATATTTAGTTTTGCGATTAATACACCGGTTACATCCCAAGGCATCTCCATATTGGAAATTTAGTCTCATTTTAATCATTCCTCGTAATCAAGTTACTTTGAAGATAGTTGAGAGATAAATTTAGTTGAATAAATAAGTGAAGTGGAGAAACTATTTTAATTTTTCTCATGAAATTGAACCTTTGCAAAACCTGCAAGTGAATCTCCTTCAAGGAAATTAGTAGTTCCTTTTATGATTTGTCTCTACAAGATCTTGACTTTCTTTGCTGTTACTAATCTTATAAAATATGTTGACCCTATGACTTCGTTGATATAATGTTTTCTCCACTCGTATGACTACGTGGTTTATTATTTATACCAGAAATCATGTCTAGGCTATCTGCTTAATTGTTTGAGACATGATAAGGCTATATTTTCCATGTAGTGCTATTTGCCTTAGTCGTAGTCATACTATCCACTCGTGATAGTTACATATGCATGTTATATCTTTGTCTCTATGCACTTTTGATATGCATTCTCACAAATATTTGGTGTCCTTGTACACAACACGAGTTTGAGTTGTATTTGGGGTATATTGTGATATTCCGTGTTATATAATTGGATAACGTATTTGTGAGATATGGGCATGTGGAGATTTGATGATTGATATGGGTTGTAGAGCCATGTTGTGAGTTATTCTAGATTAGGTTGCAAGCCCTAATGGTTATATTGATATTGAGGTGGTGGCACGTAATACAGTCACCATATTGGGCTAAGTGTTACTAATTTTCAGGCTACATGTGCACCAGGACCTGCGATTGGGCTATGCGATTATGATTAGCGCTTCAACAGGATCTGCTCCTCGGGAGTCTGACATGACAACAGTGGGCGCAAGCACAATGTTATATATACGTTCTTTGGTAAAGGACATTTATGCCAGGTACTCGGATAGTGCTAAGTGTTACTGTATGTGATGGTGAGGGCCTTGTGCTAGGCACCATGAGCGTGCTAAGTGTAGTTTTTCTTGATGGTTTCACTGTGATGATATTGAGTTGACATGTATATTTGACATGTGGGTATAGAGATGTATTTTTCTCATTTTTTCTCATCGTAGACGGTAATATGATATTTGATGACTTAACTTGTATATTTGACATGTAGCTATGGAGATGTATTTTCCGTATGCTAGACGGTATATGACATTTGATGACTTGACATGCATATTGATATGTAGGCGTAGAAATGTACTTTTTTCACGCTCGTTGGTAAATGAAAAGTCTTATCTGATGTTGGAAAAACATAGTTCTTTTTATAAACTCATGTAAATTGATTTTCGGTTGTAAGATTTGGAATTGGGCTAATATACTTGAAAAACATGTCTATTTTCGCGTAACTGCGAACGATCTAAGCATAATATCTCTTAAGCTATATATTTTTACTGTCTTTGTTATATTGTTATGAATTTTTATTGACTACTGGTGCTAGACTCTAACCATCATTCGAGCTTGTTACTGTTTTCAATCTAAGGTTCGATTGTTACTTATTGAGTACATGAGACGGTTGTACTCATACTATACTTCTACACCTTGCATTCAGATCTTGGGGTTGATGCTGCTGGATATAAGGGGAGCTGTCATTGAAGATGTACTTGTTTCCCGGATATAGCTGCCACTTGTTCTTAGTAGTCAGAGATTCAAAATCTATTTATGTATATTTCAAACATATGTTGTATTTATTTTTATACCTGCTACGTAAATTTAAGTCTTAGTGGCTCATGACTTGTACTACCAATCGTTGGGTTATTACATAAAATTCTGTTATTTTACTTATTGACTCCTATCATTGTTACTAGTATTGTGTTGGTTGTTATTTCGCTTACCTAGTAGGTTGAGTTAGATGCCATCACAACTTGGCGTATTTTGGGTCGTGATACCTGAGCTCCTCGAGCCCCATTCCAAACATCCATATAACTCCAAATTTTTAACTTTACACAATAAGTGTTGAAATGATCTCGGGTCACCCGAACCCCAACCAAATATATGTATAAGTCCAAAATAATCATACGTACCTACCAGAATCATCATAATACCGATCTGAGGTCGTGACTCAGATTGTTGATCGCGATCAGCTCTAATGACTTTTAAGTTTCAAAATCAAGTTTTATTTGAAAGATTACGTTTTAACTTTCCGAAAATCGAAACGGACCACACTCGCAAGTCATAAATCATCAAACTAGGCTATTCAAAGTTTCAAAGGAAGAAACAGAAAGCTAGAACTCAAAATGACCTATCGGTTCATGACATACTTACACCTTATATTTACACTATATCACATAAAAAGTAATATTTTTGTGTATAGAAAGTACGTATTATACATTGATCGTTTTAGTGTGTACATCGAGTATAAATAAATATTTTCCTACACATAAGACTGGTTAGAGGAATTATTAGTGGAAGTCTATTTTATAAGTCATAACGTTACAAGTTCTAAATATTACAAATAGCTAAATTCTTGATAAATATTCTTGCTTACTTCAAACTCCTGATCCTTGCCATTTCTTGATCATCTCTTCTTGCTTATTTTGATTTCCGCAATCTGGAAAAGCCATCTACATTGAATGCAATTCCTTATCAGATCCACCTTCAACTTCAATCTTGATGCCGTTTTCTATATCTTTGGATTTTTCAGCTTCTTCGAGATCCGATATTTCATTAATATTCTCTCTCTTTGAATCCTTGTAAATAAAATATAGTAGCATTTGGACGACCCCAAATAGAAAGCCCAATACATTTGGTAACTGCACCATCAACAAAGGGTACGTTAGTGTAACAACCAAAAAATATCGAAACAAAGAAGGTTGTTATAGAGAAATTTGATTGTATAGCTTTCTTTATGATTTCCAAATTAAATAAAATTTATATATTTGGAACTTAAAAAATGTAAAATAAACCATAATAATTGATTATTCAAAACATTTAAAATTATATACGAAAAATATAATCAAAGAAGAACCTCTTTGGCTTCTTAAATAGTGATGTTGCCATGTAGATTGAAACATAGGGAGTACTATTTCTAGAACAAGACAAAAGATGGGTACGAACTATTCTCTCCATCACAATTTATATATGTGGCATTTTTTATTTTTAGAAAGTTAATTTGACTAATTTTTAAAATAAAATTGGATTAAATCAACTCAATATTTTAAAACTAAAATTTAGATATTGAAAAATATTATAAAAAGTAGTATAAATTTCAATTCTTCTCACGTCAATATAACGGAAAAAAAAATTAAAATTATGGTCAACGGTTTATAAATTTGAATATGAAATAGCGAAAAGTATCACATAAAATGATAGAAAGGAGTAATATGAATAAATGAAGAGATCAAGACTTACAGCAATGTAAAAGTCCTTTAGGAAGAAACCATAGAAAAACCACATAATGGCGGAGAGAGTGAGGAACAAGGATAAAGTGAAGGGCATGAACTCTACGCTCTTGGTTCTTATGACTTGCCTCTGCAAATAACTGTAATAATCTAAGCATATATTAAGGGAATAAAGAAAGAAATAGAAGAATGTGATGAGACCATGATGCTTAAAGGAGCAGCAAATACAGCAAGGTTGATAGCAGCACAAATCCATCCCACAATCCTCACTCTTTTTGAGTCATTTGCAAATACACAAGAAAATAGTATCACCATTCCTAGGGCTCCCACTTCCAACACCATCAGCCATCCCGTGATCATCTGCAAATACCCCAACTACTATACACTTAATAGCCAAAAGGAAGCAAAACATTGCTAGGAAATACATATTCCTACTATATTATTCTCCCTTCGTTCCACTTTACGTGAACTTATTTCATTTTTGCTTCGTTCAAAAAAGAATGATATTTACTAAATATGGAAATAATTTAACTTAAACTTTCGATTATACCCTTAATAAAAAGTTTTTACAACCACATAAACAGATTCGCATGAATTAGAACGGAAGGAATACATATAATGAGTTATTCTATGTACTGGCGGTGTAAGAAAAATATTTCATACGATTAGATTATTTATAAGGTAAATACAAAGAATTCTCTTAAAATAATTAATTAGTAACCTTGTAAAAATAGTAACTAACTTGATATAGCATGTTAAATGACCCTAATAGTGTAAAAGAATCTTTATATTATTAGTGTATATACTTACTATTTCTTCCGTTCCAGTTTGTGTTAACCTATTTCCTTTTTGGTCCGTTCCAAAAAGAATGAATCGCTTATGAATTTGAAAATAATTTAGCTTAAACTTACGATTATACCCTTAATGAGAAGCTTTTATAACCACACAAATCTTTTATGTCCCCTTTTTGACTTGTTTTAGGACCACAAATTTCAATAGTCTTTATTTTTTCTTAAACTCCGTGGATTGTCAAACAAGTTCACATTAATTGGAACAGAGGGAGTACTAAGTTTTATGTACTACGTACAACAACTACTATGCCTCAGACCCAAACAAGTTGGAGTCGAGTGTATGAATCCTCGTTTCTGTCCTCATCATACCAAATATAAGGTTTATGCACTAAGTATGTGTTTGGACATAAGAATTGTAACATTCGAAAAAATTGTGAAATTTTATTTCAAGTAAAAATAGTAATTTGATATTTAAAAGTTGTGTTTGGACATAAATTTCAGTTTAGGTAATGTCTGAAGTTTTGTGAGTGATTTGAGTGAAAATTTTGAAAAACAGCTTTTTGTAGTTTTTCAAAATTTTGAAAATTTCCAAAATGCATCTTTAAGTGAAAATTGAAAATTTTATGAACAAACACTGATTTTGAAAAAAAAAAAGTGAAATTTTTTCGAAAAAATCTTCCATCAAATTTTATGTTCAAATGGGCACTAAAAATAAAATATTGACACAATCAGACTATTTATGAGGCTTTATACGTAGTTTAAGAAAATAAGGATGACTTTTGAATCTTATAATCTGAAAGGTGTGAAATGTACTAAAATACATTTTAAATCTTCTAACATTAAATATGTGACATAAAATGTTAGATTTAAGGAGTTAGTCCAAAATATAGAAAGGAACATTCTTTTTGCAACATGTTAAAAAAAAAAGTAAGACACATAAGTTGAAATTGAGAAATCAATTATTAGCAAATGTCTAGAGTAAACATTTATCGATAACTTGGTAACACTGATATCTAACCTGCTACAATATTAAACTACAATAATAGCATAAAAATCTTCGTAATGTCATTATATATAAATTAATACAGTAGCAAAGGGGAGGTTGCTGGAGTTCACCTTAGTTTTTCTGGGTGCGTAAAAGAGAAACAAAGCGATGTAAGCTAATTCAATGACACATCCAAAGGCGTTAATAGTGATGATAAGGTAGGCATTCTTCTTGAGGTAACCATAATATAGCAATAATCCTGCACTGAGTAGTGCTACCAAATATGGTATTGCTTGAAATCCTTCTGATGATTTCCTTTTGTATATTTTGTAAAATGTTGGCCTGGAAAAAAAAAAAGAGAGAGAACGAAATGGAGAAATGCAACTCAATTTTACTTGTCCATAATATATGTAATTATTATCTGACATAGATATGAAAATTCTCTTACATCGGTGCTAAGAACACTATGAATGACACGATATTACCTGCATAACAATTTAAGATATATTGATAGAATATAGTTAGAAATAAACACGAATCACTTACCTAGAGTTTGTAGATAAAACCCTCCTCTTTAAATTGACTCCTATCGAGTTTAGGGTTCTAAAACGAGAGAATATGAAAAGAATCCCGACTTCCAACTCTTTTCAACTCTCTGGTAAGCCAGGTCTATAAGAAAGGAAATTGAATGGCGGATTGTCATGCTAAATGAAGAACGACTACTAAATGCATTTGAATATATTATACGTTTTGTATTTTGAATAGAGATAGAAGACTATTTCCTACAACTATGTTTAACTAATAAACCCCCTCGATTTCAATTTAAATGTATTAAGCAGGAATTTTAAGTAGAAAAAAAAGATTTATTTATTTATTTTAATAGTATTATGGTTTTGAAGTAAATGTGTGTAATGCATGTACCAAAATTCCTTTTAACTCTTGTAAACTTAAATTTGCTATGTTGAATATTAAAGTAAAGAGTTACCAATTTAAAAAGACATATTCTTTTTAAAACAGACTAAAAAGAAAAAAAAAATAATTAAATTGAGATGGAGAGAGAGTACTATGTTTTCCTTTTGCATAATGTGCATATTAACGTACCAAGAAGGCCAAAAATGAAAGACAAGTGATGATCACTTAATTGCGCCATGATTATCTAAGTGAAGCCCTTTTTGAGAATCAAGTGGTGAATGCTCTTGTGGATCTAACAAAAGGGAGCCTGAAGAAACTATGCACACTGCATATGCTATTTTATACACAGAAACGAAGAAGGAGAATTCCGTAAAGGAAGCAATTATGATGAATTCGGTAATATTGTTTGGTAAGAACCTCTAGAGGTGGAAAAAAGGTATGATACGTGGATTAATACTAGTACGGATATGGCATCTATATCAGGTCAAAAAAATAAAAATGGAGGCATGGATAAAATACCAACTTTTAGTCGAAATTGTCCCTTATCGTCAGGGATAAGTCTAATATAGTCCTTCATATATTTCTTCAACACATACAGGGAATTTTTAGTTATGATTCTTTAAAATTGAGGGAAATAATGAACTGGGGCAAGGAAAGAATTTGGAGAAGAATAGAAGCAGGTTGATGTTCTTTTTACTCATGTTATCCTTAGTTTGAAGGAGTCGTTAAATTACTTCTATTATCGAGACTAAATCTGTTCAAATTATACAAACTTGGAGGACGAAAGGTGCTCAGGATTATATATGAAGGATAATGTTAGACCTATCTCTAAAGATAGGAGACTATCTTGACTAAAAATTCCATAAAATATCGTGTAAAATACCCACGATATTTTATCAAAGAAAGTACCGTACCTGACAACTAGGAAAGAAGACATAGGCACGCGGTGCGTGAAGACCACAATGGGGAAGATTCATGACTCAATTATAAATATGGAAAGGGAATCAACATTAACCCTGATTATACGCGATCACATATTATTACCATAACCGTTGTGAATAGTTTTAGTAACACAAAATTAATCCAGTTAATGTTAGTAACAGGTAAAAATTATGTAAGGGAAATGTTACACTTGTATATCTTTATATAAGGACCCTAACCTTATTTTGTATAATCATATGAATATTCTCAATTGTATGCAATCAGTTGTAGCGACTTGACCCGGCTGTTGTGAGTAATTACGCCCCCCTTTTCTTTTTTATGTTTCACATATGCGTGTTTATGATTATATGACTTGTGGGGTTGATTAGCTTCATTTCAAGAAGCTTTCGGGTTGATTGGACCCTATGATTCTTGACTTAGGAGCTTACATTAGAAATATTGACCAAACTTTGACTTTTATTAAAAAGACCCCGAGGCAATATTTTGATGGCTCTGATAGATTGGTATCGTGATTTTGGACTTGGACGTATGTCCGGAATTCAATTCAAAAGTCCGTAAGTTGATTTGTGTTGTTTTGGGGAAATTTGGCAATGTGAAGTTGAAAGGTTTGACCGTAGGTTGGCTTTCGGCTACCGAGTTCGAAATTTAATTTTGGGACTTGGAATAGGTCCATTATACCACTGAAAACTTGTCTGTAAAATTTGGTATCGTTTGCAGTTAAATTGATAGGATTCAGACTCTTAGTTGCACTTCTAATAGTTCTTAAACTTTACTTTAAAATTCATGCATTTTAGGATTCGATTCATAGTTTTAGATGTTATTTTTGTATTTTGATCATGCGAGCAAGTTCCTATGATATTTTTAGAGTTGAGTGAATGTTTAGTTTGGATCCCGGATGGCTCGAATGAGTTTCGGACATGCATATGAGTGTTTTGGATAGAAATGTAGGATTTGATGTGCTAATACCGCAAATATCGCATTTGTGAACACCAGGTTTGAAATTGCAAGCTTAGCAGGGTGTGGGCGGGGGCTCAGGTATTGTAATTGCGATACCTAGCTCGCAATTGTGAAGTGACTTATAATTTTACGTAGCTCGCATTTGCGACTAAACTGTCGCTTTTGTGAAGGGACACGGTCAATTGTCACAATTGCGAAGTCCCCGTAGACTGGTCACTGGCCGCATTTGTGATGATTTATTCGCAATAACCAAATGTGCATCTAATCAAAAGGGTTGGAAGTCGGGATTTCATTTCATATTCTCTCATTTTAGAACCCTAGAATCGGTAGAAGTCGATTTGGAGAGGGGGTTTTTATCTACAAACTTTGGGTAAGTGATTCTTGTTTATTTCCAACTATATTCCATCAACATATCTTAAATTCAACATCAAATTTTTGTGAATCAAAGTGAAGATTTATGAAACTTGGTCATGTTTTTGAAAAAAAAAAAAGAATTTGAGCTTCGAGAGTCGACGTGGACTAGAATTTTGAAACTAATCACATATTTGAACTCGTAAGGTAATGCGTAGTTGGATCTAATTTTGGACTCGGGTTTTGACCGGGCAAGCCCAGGGTTGACTTTTGTTGGCTTTTTGAGAAAAGTATAAAGATCATAGCTTTATCTATTATAATTGATTTCCATTGCATTGTTTGATGATACTAAATCGATTTTGGTTAGATTTGAGCCGTATGGAGGCAAATTTTAGGGGAAAAGCTATTTTCGAGGGTTGAGTTGTCATAGTTGAGGTAAGTATCTTGCCTATATTTGCATGGGGGTGCTACCCTTTAGGATTTTGGATTGATTGTGTCATTTGTGTTATGTGAAAGTCGCGTACCCAAGGTGATGAGTGGTTACATATGTGGTATTTGACCGGTTTAGGCTACTTAGACCCTTGATTTAATTGAATTGTCATATCATATTCTAAGTTCTCACAGTGAGTTTATTCTTAGTTGTGTTAGTATATCCTTACAAGCCTTAAATGACTTTATTAACACTTATTCTACGTCCTACTTGATAATTTACTTTTATGCTTTAGTTGAACTTATTGCCTTTTTCATTGTTACTTGTTATCTCCTTTATTGTTGGTTTATCATTATTTGAAGTCATTATTACATGTTATCTCTTTCATTCTTGATTATCAGCATTGAAGTCATTGTTACATGTTACTTCTTTCATTGTTGATTATCCTTAGTTGAAGTCATTAGTATATGTTTTCTCTCCATTATGAGTTATTCTTATTTAGTATCGTGGATACTCATTATCTTTCTCATTGTTGAGATATTGATGTTGAAGTTGTGAAAACCAGTATCACATTAAGGCGAAGTGTTAATTGTTGAGATATCTTTCTTGTTGAGAACTTTACATTCATTGTTATTGTTGATATTCATGTAGGCGTTATGGTTGAGCCATAGGCTATCGTTGTAGAAACACTAATATTGCTAATTATTGGGAAGTTGTAACATATGAGAACTTGTGGTGCGAGATGTTATTGTGAAGTGATATTGATGTGCATAAATGGCATAAGGTGCACTTATGTGCGTTTTGTTTTGTAAGGGAATTATCTAAAACCACACAGCATCATAATGGGTCTAAAGTGCATGTAGTTGTTTCAGAAAAAAAAAATTATTTTCAAAATTATTTAAATTAATGCTCACGCGGTGGTATAAAGAAAAGATTGTGATTGAAACTGAGAAATGTGAATACGAGGAAGTACCTCATTTGTGATTCTTGTTATATATGAAGCGGTACCTCAGTTATGATTCTCATTGTGCACAAGGCGGTACCTCGTTGTGATTCTTGTTGTTTATCTCATGTTGCAAAAGATTTTTTGATGGGAACACTTCTTATTGTTTTATTCTTTCATGTTCTATCAATTATTGTCTGTATATGATCATTGTGGTTCTCTTTAATTGCTTCCTTTACATTATCTCCATGCTTACAATTTCGGTATTCGTTTATGTTATTAGCTTCTTTCGTATAAGTTATTTCTCTGCCTTCCACTATTTATAATTATCATGTTTTCATACGTTTAGTAGATGTGTTGACCTAGCCTCATCACTACTATACCTAGGTTAGGCTTGACTTACTGTGTACCATTATGGTGTACTCATACTATGCTTTTGAATGTCTTTTTGTACAGATCTAGGTATGTCTGCTCATATTGGACGTTAGTGATTGGTTGTAGCTGATTTCCAGGAGACTTCAGGTTATACTTGCTCGACGTCTGCATGTCTTGGAGTCACCTTCCTTTATCTTTACTTCGTGTTGTATTTTTTATTCAGACAGTTATGTCGTAGACATTCTTGTTTACTTTATATAGCTAATGACTCAATTCCACCGGCTTTGGAAAGTTGTTGTTGAGATTCAGTTTTTGAAAGATTATATCAGTTTTGCTAGTTATATTTTAGTATTCATGTTTATTATTCTTGTTGAATTATTATTAAATATTAGGCTTACCTAACCGTAGAGACTAGGTGTCATCACGACATCCTACAGAAGAAAATTGAGTTCGTGACATCACTCTTTTACTTTTACTTGATTGAAGATTCCAATCCATAATTTTGGGAGAAATCAGCGATCAACAATCTGCTTTCTTTCCTTTATTTATCATTTAAATTTTTTATTTTATTCTTTTTGGGAAAGCAAAGTAAATTTTGTTATTACAAACCCGATTTTCTTTAACATTGACATTGACCACAAATATTATTTTCTGATTAAACAAATTGGTTTCATTATAAGAAATCTGATAATCTGTTCACTTTTCAAATTTCGTTTTTAGCAACAAAGTATGTCTACTACTAACTACTTCACATTGTACAAGTAATGTTTTTGATTAATAAAAATTTTACTTTAATAAAAATAAAGTTTTTCTACTACTAACGAAATTGATCAGGTGAGCGAGAGGAGTCAACAAGGTGGAACTCCACCACACCAACTCCGCACACTTATGAGAAAGTTCAGTTTAAAGGTCTACTACTCGTAGTGATGGGCAATAATACATGAACAAGCCAAAGAGTAAGATAATCTGAAGCAGATGATTGCACAACATGTTAGTAAAGCTTTGAATGCTTTTGCAGGTGGGTTTACTATTATTGGGCAGACTCCTCCACCAGTAAATACAACTCTGGATAAACCACGTTCTTAACTTGGCAACTCAATAAGGTGGAGATTTTTATCAAATGAATCCAGAGACGGAGGGTCAGGTACACCAAATAATTCAAGTTTACAAAATTTAGTACTAATCTTGTAAAAACAACTCAAGGAGAAGAATGAGTAGATTGAATAGATATCTGAAGTGTCGCTGATAATCAAAGGTGTGGATATCGACAAATATTTGCAAGAGCCCAGCCAAGTGCAGCACCTTTACCAATTCCCAAAAAGTTCAAGATGCCTGATATTCCTAAATATAATGGGACCTCTCACCCATGAGACCGTGTTACCACATTGACCACATGGGTTAACGTCAATAATTTAACCAAGCATGAAACTAAATCAGTCTTGGTGAAAAAAATTGGTGAAACCATCACAAAAGGAGCATTAACATTGTACTCACTCTTACATGAAAATTATATTTATTTTTTCACCGAGCTAGCAGATTCATTTATAAAATCATATTTGGGAGCCCAAAAATTAGAAAAGAGGATGGAAGATATCTTCAAAGTAAAATAAGAAACCACTGAATTACTCAGGGAATTCGTGGATAGATTGCAGCGAAAAAGGACGATATTTCCACAAGTACCTGATAATAGGGCATTTATAAGTAATTTGAATGAAATAAAATCCACGAAAAGATTCAAAGAAAGTCTAAGGGTGAAATAAAATCCACGAAAAGATTCAAAGAAAGTCTAAGGGAGTTTCCTGCAACTATTTGGAATGACTTGTACAATAAATACAATATGAAGTTACAAATAGAAGAAGATACATTTACCTAACCAAAGGTAGAAGAAAGCTACAGATCTAGATGTTCACAAATAAAAAAGAGGTCTGGTACAGATACGAGCCTAATATGGGAACCGTGGGACAACCCGATCTAAATAAGAACATGCACGATTTGATTTAAGATCAAACGAAAGAGACAAGTTCCTCTTCTCGATTCAAAAGGGAACATGAAATAGTCAAAAACAACAATTCAAAATCTCAAGTAAGAATAAGAGATAGTAGTTTCAACATCAGTACATCAAAGTTGGTAGCTTCTCTAAAAGGAATGGGTGACAAGGTGCGGTGGCAAAAAGAGATGAGGCCAGATCCCAGCAAAAGGAGTCTGGAATTTTGGTGCAAGTTTCACAACGATCATGGCCATAAAATAGCATATTGCAGGCTCCTACATGAAGAGGTTGAGTATCTATGAAGCAATACAATTTCCCTGATATATTCTGAAAAAGAAAAATAATCTTATATGAAAAATAGGTAAGAACCACCAAAACCCCAATCATCAAAGAGAACGCTAAATGTTATAACTAGAGGAGAAAAAGTTAACAGGGTAACGTACACGCAACAAGAAAGACATCCAAGATTAACATAACCCACAGGAAATGAGTTTGTGAGGTTTTGGAAGGAGACATCATAGTGTTTGACGACGAAGATGCGGATGACTTGATCATTCCGCTTAACTATGCACTGGTAATATGTTTACTTGTTCATGATACTAATGTTAAGCAACTCATGATTGACCCAGGTAGCTCAGTAGAATATCATTATACTAAGAGTAGCGAATGACATGCAAGCAAATGATCAAATCATACCAAAAATGTGATTGCTATATAGGTTCCATAATTCGAGTGGCGTCACAAAAAGAGAAGTCATATTAGCTACATTTGCATAAGGTGTCATCAATGACAAAGTCATATTTGTATTGGGGAAAAGTTTTTTATGACATGGAAAGACACGTGGAATGGTCAAAAGGTTGACAGATAATAATTAAATAAAAGATGTGAGAAGATAAATTAGACATGAGACGTAATTCAACTACGAATCCCGTACCTATTTAGAACAGAGTGGGATGCAAAAGATACAAAAAGCAAGTAGATATGAGTTCCATATCAACTCAAGACATTCAAGGGCAATGGATCAAAAAATATTAAAACATGGATCTGAAGACAGGAAGAAGTCCAAATTCAATCATTAAATACCTGATACGTTGAAGAATTGGCATTTAATAGGAATGATTGTGTAATGACCTATTCAATGTCATTTATTACTCATAATTATGTCATTAAAGCCTAGGTTTCATTATTCTTCCTAGGGTAAGCTATAAAAGGAGGAAGTTATACCATTTGTAGATACGATCAACTATTGAAAGCATACTGAAATACAATTTTTCTTTACTGTTCATTGTAATTATTGAAAGCCTATTACATTCTTCGATGTCTTGATTATCAGTAACCCGATTTTTCTTTTATTTTCTAGTTTTAATCGAAATCCCATATTTTGGTTAAACAATATTAGCTACATTTGCATAAGGTGTCATCAACAACACTAAATTCCAGGTGGTAGATGCAGACATGGCCTATAACATATTCTTGGGAAGGCGGTGGATTCGCGATATGTATGCGGTCCCGTCAATGTTGCATTAGGTAATTAAGTTCCCATCACAATGGGGAATACATAAAATTATGGGAGATCAACAAGAATTACGGGATATCAATTAAGTCGTGATCACGAGTTCAACATCTGATGATGGAGGTACAAAATATCAATCAAAGAACTCAGTTAAGGATAATTCAATGCCTACCTCAACTGGAAGTCCATGAGGTCAAGTTGATATAGATTCGAGGACTTATATGATTTAAGAGCCAAAGGAAAAGAAGAATATCAAAACAACTACGAAGGAGCTCAAAACTGCTATATTATCCGTCCACTATCCTGCCAGAAAAATTTACATCGGAGCAAACTTGAGCTTGAATGAAATGTAAGTTAATTAAATTTTTACGTGCTAAAATCGATTGCTTTGCTTGGTCGTATTTAAATATGACAGGTATACCACCAGAGATAATGACTCATATGCTGAATGAGGACCCATTGTACCCACTTGTCAAACAAAAAAAGGAAGCAAGAAACATTTAAAAATCAAGTAATCTAAGATGAGGTACAAAATATTTGTAAAACTGGACCAATACGAGAGGTAAAGCACCCTAACTACTTAACTAATACTGTCGTAGTTCCGAAGAATATAGAAAGTGCCAAATTTTTGTGGATTGTACTAATTTAAACAAAGCTTGCCTTAAAAATTTATTTTTTTTACCACATATAGATCAATTAATTGATTGTACTGCAGGTCATGAACTTTTATATTTTTAGATGCATATTCTGGTAATAATCAAATAAAAATGGATCCTCAAGATGAGGAAAAACTTTGTTTATTACAGACATGGGACTTATTTATACAGGGTCATGCCATTATGTTTGAAAAATATTGGAGCAACGTACCAAAGATTAATGATCAAAATATTTCAAGAACACTTAGGAAAAATAATGGAGGTTTATATTGATGATATGTTGGTCAAATAGCACAAGCAAGGGACCATTTCCAATACTTTACTAAAACCTTCAAAATTATCCCCAAGTATAACATGAAGCTAAACATGAAAAAGTGTGCCTTTGATCTCGCTTTAGGTAAATTTTGGGACTTCTTATTTCTAACAGGGGCATTGAAGCGAATCCCGATCATATCAAAGCAATTGGGAAAATACCTAATGTACTTACAAGCAAAAAAGTGGTACAAATACTAGCGGATTTAGGGGGCAGAAAAAGGTTCACCCGAACCTCCTTCGCCGAAAAATTACACTGTATGTATAAGGTAAAATTTATTTTTTACCTCTACCTACTATGTTTTGAACCTCCTTAACACAACCCAAAAGTGTAGTTTAGTGGTCTAGGGGGTTTAAAACTTTCATAAGGTCATAGGTTCAATTCCCACTAGCTACAAAAATATTTTTGAACCCCCTTCATGAAGATCCTACGTCCGCTACTGGGTACAAAGATTAACAGGTAGAATAGCATCTTTGATATGGTTTATATACAAATCTTCAGAAAAATATTTTAAATTATTCTCAGTATTGAAAAAGAAAAATCTATTTGAATAGACTGACGAATGTCAACAAGATTTGAAGGATTTGAAGTCATACTTATCCAAACCGCATTCTTTAGCAAAACTGGGGGACGAAGAAAGATTTCTTATTTAGATAGGTGTGTCAGAAGTGGCAGTAAGTGCGGGCTGGTGTGTGAAGACAAAGGTATGAAATTTCGAATATACTATGTTAGCAAATACTCATTAGATGTCGAGATATGGTATCCACATTTTAGAGAAACTTGCATTAACAATTAATTACACATCAATAAAGTTATGACCCTATTTTCTATGCCATCCCATTTCTATTATAACTACTCTCCCACTAAAGAATATATTGCACAAGTAAGAATTACCAGGAAGATTAGCTAAATGGGCCATAGAGCTTAGTGAGTATGATATTATCTATTAGTCTAGAACTGCCACAAAGTCTTAAGTACTAGTGCATTACGTAGCAACTTTTAGCTTTGATCATACTTTCTGAAGCAAGAAAAGAGGTACAAGTGTTTACCAGATCTAATTTGGGGACTTGGACCTTATTTACCAGTGGCTCTTCAAATGTAAAAGGAGCAGGGTTGAGAACTGTTTTAACCTTCGATCGAGATTATAAGACGGACAATAAAGTATTATCCAATTACTAATAATGAAGTAGAGTATGAAGTTATGATTACAAGTTTAAAACTCGCGAGAGATATTGGTATTGAACAAATCAAAATAAAAAGTGACTCGCAGCTGGTAGTAAACCAAAGGCAAGGAAATTATGTGGCAAGAGAAACATGAATGCAGCAATACCTAGAAAAGGTAAGAGAATTACTAAGATAGTTCCAGACTTAGAAATCTATAAAAATACCCATGGAAAATAATGTAGAAGCTGATGCATTGGCAAATTTAGGGTCCATGGCTGATATATCAAATACAGAAAATGCGATTGTGGTACATTTGTTCCAATCAACCCTTGATTAAACCAAGAATGATGTGAATTTCAATAATTTAACTTAGGATTGGAGAAACGAGTTTGTGAATTATTTGCAATATGGAATTTTTCCTGCGGATGAAAAAAATTCTCAATTTCTACGATTGAAAGCTACTCAGTATTGCCTAAAAGATGGGAATTTGTATCGTAAAATATTTGGAGGACCCTTAGCACGATGCCTTGGACCATCAAAATTTGAATATGTGATATAAGAAGAGCACGAGGGACATTGTGGCAATCATGCTGTGGGAAGATCATTGGTGAAAATACTGAGAAGAGCAGGGTGATATTGGCCAAAAATAGAAGATGAAGTGAAAAATTTTGTAACAAGGTGCGATAAGTGCCAATGATATAACCAACGGAATCACTCCATCCAATCATATTCGTGTAGCCATTCATGAAGTGGCTGATGGATATTGTAGCTCCTCTACCTCAAGACAAAGGAAAGGTATGATTTTTATTTATTCTAACATATTATATTTCAAAGTGGGTAAAAGCAAGTGCCTTCAAATAGGTACAAGAAAAAGTAGTTATGGACTTCATTGGAGAAATATAATATGTCGATTTAGAGTCCCAAAGGAAATCGTTTCCAATAATGAGCCACAATTCATAGGAGCAAAAGTTATTGATTTTTTCAAAAGTTGGAAAGTTAAATGAATTACTTCAGCACCCCTTATCATCCTGTAGATAACAGACAAGCTGAGTCAACGAGTAAGATTATCGTCAACAATATGAAGAAGCAATTAGAAGAATAAAAAAGGAAGCAAATAGAAGTGCTATCAGGAGTATTATGGGCTTATTGAACCACGCCAAGAATAAGCACGGGAGAAATACCATTCATGCTCGTTTATGTGATTAAGGATTTAGTTCGATTAGAGATAGGAGAACCGAGTACAAGATACACACAAAAAGTGTCAAACAAGGAAGAACATCGTTGCAATTTAGATTTGACAGAAGAGAGAAGGGATACATCATTAATTCGGATGACATCACAAAAGTAGAAGATTGAACGATACTACAATAGGAAGGTAAACCTAAGGTATTTCAAGATTGGGGATTTTGTCCTCAAAAAAGTATTACAGGAAAACTGAGTCCAAATTGGGAAGACACGTGTAAAGTCAAAGGCATTGCTGAAAAATGAGCGGATGAGTTAGAACCTATGGATGGAGAGGTGTTACCATCCTACTGGAATGCTGTCCATTTATAGAAGTATTACTTCTTAAGAAGCTAACACCTACAGTCAGGTATCGTAAAAGTTTTTTTTTTACTTCGTTCATTTAATACTAACTATTTTAGATGATAGTCAAAAAGCTAGTTTGTACCATATTATGACATTATACCCGAAATACATGCGGAATACTTAGTTATTTTAAGTCTAGGTTACAACAATTTTGATGGAAAATGTTAAGCATTCATCATCTAAAAAGTTACCACCGAGTCTCATATGTATTTCCTTTTTCAGGGAAAGGACCAAAGTAAAGAGCTGATCTAGTGTTCGAGATTTTATGCTTCAATGCTCAAACACTGGAGGGGGGAGGACTATGCATATGGAGAAGTACACAAAGGAATAATATGTACACCATAAAATCATAACTTAGACAAAGAAAATACCTTGAAGAAAATGTCAAATTTAAATGCTCGCAGATGGGAAGTAAAGAGTTGAAGAACCTTTATAAAACTCCAAGGAGCTTTTCGGTCAAGGCCATAAATTTAGTCACGGGGTAAACATACCTGTTCTTGTAAACCTGCTATAAAGAAAGTAGTAATGAAAATGTTGTACACAAATATTTGTTTGAAAGTTCAAATACAACTTCTTCAAATTAATTTATAATTCATAGGTGTTGAAAAACTCTCACGTCGCTGAATTTGTTTCGTTGCCTTTTTAGCTTTGGCAATTTTAGCCTCAAGGTTAAAACCTTTTTGGTTATCCTCTATTAAAGTCTCAAGACGGGTATTCATAAAAGACCAACTAACATCGAGTGTTAGTTTGTCTTAGAGTTTTCATAGTCTTTTCCAGTTGTTCAATCTCAACCGTCAAGTCTTCTTTTTATTTTTTGATACTTCATAGGATGCCTTCAAAGGTTCAAGAGTGCCTAGGGGAACTTGATTTTAACAGAAGAGGCATGGAGATCCTCTTGATCTAGGGAAAACATCTTAACAAAATCACCAGCACACACCTCCTTATAACTTAAAAGCTCTTTCAACTCCTAATCTCCTCAGTAACCTTTGAATGCTGATTAGCACAAGAAGATTCTAATCTATCCTTATCCTTATTAACTTGGCTGGAAGAGGCCTTCAAAATTGCTACATCAGCAGTTATTATCTTCAATTGTTGCTTCAGAGCCCCTTTGTCTTCAACAATGATGTCCTTTTCAAGTTGGAAGCTTTCAAACGGTTTCTTCCAACTGTCAGCTTCACTATGCATCTCAACTACTTCCTCCATTTCAATTTATGTGAACCTATTTCCTTTTTAGTCCGTGCCAAAAAGAATGACCTCTTTCCTTATTTGTAAACAATTTACCTTTATGGAATGATTTATAGCCACACAAAATAAAGGTGCCTCATTTTACACCACAAGATCAAAAGTCTTCTCTCTTTTCTTAAACTCCGTGCCCCAGTCAAATGGGTTCACATAAATTGAAACGGAGGGAGTACTTGTTTATCAGTCCAGGATATCCTTCTCATTAGCTTCATACCTATTAGATTAATCTGCAAAATAGCAAGGTAGAAAAGCTATAAACCTAGGATAAAAGGAGGAAGTATAATGGAAGAAGAATATACCTTAAAGGCAGAATGGCTAACATCATTCATTAAGTTCAAAAAGATGTGAAACTCAAGCTTCTTCCTCTCTATAGGGGCATTTAATGGCTTTAACCATACCGTATCTCGGCTAGATTTCTTTAATAAGTTCACTCTATCAGGAACTTCAATCAACACCTTCTTCATGCTTTGACTATTGTTAGAAGGGCCAACTTCTTCATGAGAGGTAGTGGCTGGTGCTGTAATAGAATGGATGGCAGAAAAAATACGAGGATTAACAGAATAAGCAATAAGGGTCAATCAAAGGGAAACAAGTGGCAACTCTTCAGTAACACAACCAAAATCTTCTTTACCCTCGAATCCTTGGACGAAAAGTCTATCAACTAAACTTTATGGGGGATTTCCAAAATGGTCAAAATCTTCATCTTCAGAGATGTCTAGATGGACACTCCCTGGTTCATCAAAGAGATTGAAAGGCATAGAGCCTGAATATAGATCTTGACGAATAGTGGTTTCCTCAACAAGAACCACGCGTCTTCTAACTTGTAGCTTCATCACCGGTGATCCATCTTCATCATCTTCTTCTTCTTCTTCTTCTTCTTCAAAGTTACGAGCTTTAACATTCTTCCTCTTTGAAGCAAACACGCTCAAAATTTGTTCATGTGCACGAAACTACAATAAGTTGAAGTAATGGGAAAAAATACACCATAGGTCTTCACTTTCCACCCAAGCTTTTAGGAGAGAAATTTCCATGATCTTTGTTTCTGAGGCAGCGGTCAATATTTTTATTACCCAATCATGAAAGTCGGAAATTCTGCAATAACTAACATGATTGCTGAAAAGTAAAAAAAGATACAAGTAAGAAAGTTTAAACTTGAGAGAAAAAAAAAAGTGGAGAAATTACTCACATGCAAATTCCGCTTCTCAAGGAAGGAGATGTTTTCATCACCCACAAAATCACAAAAGGGAACAGCCATGAACCGAGCATACCAGCCACAATCAGGATCATCCTCGGGGCTGACTAAAACCCTCTTGCTTATCACCACAAGGGAGAAAACACATTTGCAAAATGTTTTAGAGAGTATAGATGTAGTAAGTGTTGAAAGGTAAAAGGGACTAAAACCATGTTTGATAAATAACGAAGTCGAGCTACTGCCCTCTATATAATTAGACCTATTTTACCAAGACAAACATTAAAGTAGCGACAAAGTTCCATGATCACTGGGTTAATAGGTGGGTTGAACCCTAAGGTAAAAGAGTAGATATAAATAAACGAGTAAGCTTCATGATAAAGGGTTATTCGATCATCAGCACCAAGAGCTATCACAAGAAGGTTAGATTTCCAGTCGCATTAAGACGAACTAGAGGTAGAAGACCAAGAGTGATCAATGAAGGGTAGTGATCGACACGGTTAAATGTAGTTATAGAAGAAAATTATTTTCTCACAGCCTCACGGTCCAAAGTAAAAAAAAAATTCTTGAGGTGCATCTAAGAAACAATGGGCCCGGGTAATGGTTCATTGTGATTTTTACCTTTGGAAGTGGATATGGGGGTTGAAGAAGTCCTAGCTTAGGAAAAATAAGGTTTCGTAGTATGTTTCTGGAAGAAGTAGAGCTACCACTTGATAAAACACCTAGTCTACGAAGCCTATCGCCTCTTGTATTTATTTATAGAGAAAAATCATCATCATGGAATCGTCACTTCAAACTGATGCAGCCAGAGAAAATCCTAAAAATATGCTATAAATTGTTGAGCCAATTATAACAGGACATATGTCCCAGACATTAAATGGAAAAGGACATACGTCTTATTGTTTCTAAAGAAAACATTATGATAGTTAGGAAGAGGCGACAAGAGATTCTTGCCATAAATGAGCTTACCACTTGTCGAATATTCAGTAATGAATATTAACAAAAGCGAAGAAACTATCTGTATTGATGAAAAGTTGGCATGACATATGGATTAATTGTACACTAACATGTGGCATCTATATCAGGTCAATAAAGAAATATAAAGAGGTATGGATAAAATACCCAGGCCATTTTATGATAGAAGGTACCGTACATGACATATAGGAAAGAAAAAATAGGCACGAGGTGCATGAAGACCATAAAAGAAGAAGATTCGGCAATGACTCGGCAGACCACTTTAAGAATTTACATCTCGTTCAGTGGCATAAGGTCTCGAGCAACCTCTTATTAAGTGCTATGATTTGCGCGCATGGCCAAGTTCAGTTTTTGAACGATTAGAGTTCAGTTTGGAAGAAACATTCTTGTTTTAGAATATAAAGCGGTAAGAGTTGACTAGAATTTGACTTTTGTGCAAACAACTGTGAGATGGTATTTTAGTAATTCCAATAGCTTCGTATGGTGAATTTGGGCTTAGGCACACGTCTAGATTTGGATTTTGAGGTCTATTGGACAATTTGAAGCATTTCAGCAAAAATTGGAAATATTGAAGTTTTGGAAGGTTGAGAGGTTTGAATGAGAGTTGACATAGATGATATAGCGGTCGGCATACAATTTCGAGAGTTGGATTAGCTCTGTTTTATCATTTGGGGCTTGCATACAAAATTTGACGTTATTCCGCATTGATTTGGTATGTGTCAGTACGAGTTTTGGATGTTGGAAGATTTGAACATTCATATGATCGATTCGTAGTATGATTTGTAGTTTCGACATTGTTAAATGTGACTTGAGACCTTGATCGAGTCAGTGGTATGTTATGGAACTTGTTGGTATATTTCTACGGGGTCCCGGGAGCCTTGAATGTGTTTCAGATGGGCTATGATCCATTTCTCCATGTTGTTGGATTGTTGTTTTGTTGGTATTTGGTTTTCTTCATCGCGTACGCGCTAACTCCTCCACGATCACTTAGTGCAATTGGAGACAGGAAATATTTGTTCTACGCGTTCACATACTACTACTCGCGATCGCGTACATGTGCATTACCCTTATTCGAGTTCGCATTCCATGTTACGTGTTCGCGTAGCACAACTATAACATCTAGTAATTTTCTCCACTCTATTGCGATCGTATGTGACCTCATGCGATCACGTAGTTAATTCCTTGGGCCATCAGAGTTCCCTTATTTGCAATCATATGTATCTATTCGTAATCACATAACATAATTGCTTGGACATTAGTCATTTCCTCTTCGCGATCGTAATTGCATTTTTGCGATCGAGATGTACAAATATCTGGGCAACAGAATATATTTTTCAAATTAAGGGTTTGGCCATTTTTAACATATCTTGAATTGTAGAGCTCAGTTTTGATTTCAAACAAATAATTGAGGTGAGTGTTCTTCACCCGAAATACATTATATTCCATGATTCTATCTTTATTTTTACCTTATAATTAGTGTTCTGAATTGAGGAACATAGGAAGTTTTGAAAAATTTCTTCAAATGTAAAATGATGATTTGAAGGAGGAATTGATGTCGGAAATTGATAATTTTGGTATGGTTGAACTCATATCAGAATGGGTGTTCAGGTTTTGTGTATTTTTCAGGTTTTGAAGTGCGGGCCCCGAGGTTGAATTTTGGGTAGACTTTCTATTTTTTAATAAATATTGAAGTTTTATTACCCGGAATTGTTTCTTGTGAGTTTAATTTATGATTGGAAGTTATTTTGGTAGCTATCCGGAGGTTATTTTACTCGAGAAGTTCATTTTAGAGTAATTGTCTATCTTCTTTGAGGTAAGTATATTGCCTAACTTTGTGGGAACCCATAGAATTTGAGTCTTTGGTGCTAATTGTATCATGTGAAGTCCGTGTACGTGAGGTGACGAATACGTGCTCGGGCTTATTGCGGAAATTTGACCTTTTAAGAATCTTAGGTTTGTATGTCCATTAAATATGAAATTGTATTATCATGTTAAATTCCTCATTTACTAAATCCAACCTACGTGTCTTAATTAGAATTATTTTGCTCCATATATTACTTTTATTACCGTTTAAACTCTAATGTGACTTAACTGAAGTCGTTGTCTCTTTTTATTCCCATGCTATCCTTTCCGTAATTGTCTATCCTTAATTGAAGTTATTATTATCTTTTATATAATTTGTTATTGTTAGTTGAAGTTATTATACTCTTTTTCTTAATCTGCTTATCTTTGATTGAATTTGTTGAATCTCTTCCATAACGGCTCCACCCTAATTGATGTTTCGTTATCCGTTATCATTGTTGACATAGCCTTAATTGGAGTCATTGATTCATGTTAGCGCTCTTATCGTTAAATTGTACTTATGCGGATTCATTGCTACACAATATCTCTTTCTTGTTGAGTTATTGCTATGTTGTACCATTATTTCCTATTGTGTTTTTCCTTGTGAGTGTGTTCTTCCATCTCTTTGTGTTGTTGTATTCCTGAGTGGATCTACTTGCTATATTCTTGTGTTATTATCGTTGTTGTTGTTGTTGTATTCAGTATTGTGTTTGACTTGGATTGTTGTAGACACTAGGCGTACACATAGATTAATCACCCATATCTGTTAGGAAGAAGAATCCTCACATTACTGACCATTACATGTATTCTTGTCTATATGCCTTCTCTATGAGAGTTGTTCACTCGGCACGTGAGTCGTCTATATAGTTATGAATTGAAATGTGGGAACAAGATGCCAAGTTGTTAGGGTTCAAGAATTGGAACGCATGAGATGTGATTATGAGGTTCGATAAGGCAGTAGAGTTTATGACTTGTACTATCGATTTTGAAAAATTGTAAGTTGTATTTAAAAGTTTCTATTTCATATTTAGTAGTTAATGGTTAAATTTTTCAAATAATTTAATAAATATTAGACTTACCCAGTCTTAGAGACTAGGTGCCGTCACGACATTACAAGGAGGGAAATTAGGTCATGATAGATTCATGAATTAGTTATAAATATGGAAAGGGAATCAACATTAACCCTGATTATATGCGATTACCTATTATTACCGTAATCATTACGAGTAGATTTAGAAACGAGCAATTAATGCAATTAATGTTAGTAACATGTAAGAATTAATTAAGGAAATCATAACGACCGTGGATCCTTATATAACGACCTTTACCTTATTTTGTACAATCATCTGAATATTCTCAACTATATGCAATTAGTCTTTTACTTTTACTTGATTGAATATTCTAATCCATAATTATTGGAGAAATCAACTTGTTTGGCCCTGGATGTTTTCTGAACATTCATGAACTCAAAACAATTATTGAAATAAAAGGGCCAATCATAGCAGGTCGTAACATATCTGAAATTCAATAAAGGCAAAAGGTAAATGGAGACATATGTGGAGACAACAGGGGATATTTAGTGATCTTTATTCATGATGATGGGTTAATCTCCATGAAGAGGTTCAGATCCTTACAATCATGTTTTCATGGATCTACTGTTACCCTGTATTATTGATGGTGATTCTCACTCTGTGTTGTACTCTGTATTTCCTAGAGCCCCCATGCGGAGAGAGTGGAACCCCTTTTCTCCTGGTTGCCTAGGTATTTATAGGTCTTTTTCTATGATAGTTGACTTTCTTTGGAGATTGAATCCGTGCCATGAAACTGTCGCGGGTGTACCCGCACGACGTCATCTTTTGACGAAAGAATTGTAGGTGGCTATGGACAATATCCTATGGTAGAGGACGACCTCGCTGCTTACGGCGCCTGCGCCCAATTGGGGGCGGCCTCGACGCCCGTTATATGTATTTGGGCCGAGGGGAGAAATTAATACAATGAATATCATCAGGTCGAATTATAGCTCATACAGATAGTCCCTCCACTTATCGCGGTTATGTCAAGACAGACCGGGATGAGCGGATATGATAGTTCGTACGGCGTATCCTTTCGACTGAGGAAGCGACCTTTCAGGACGCCTCTTCGTCGGGCATGGGTCCGAAGGCTCTCGCTCTACCCAAGCTTCAGGATGCAGGGTCCGGTTGATGTGTTGTCGTACTAGGGGTGCTTGCAGTGACGGTTTGTGTTCTGGCGCACACTCTCTAACTTCGATTGTGGAAGCGTCAGTTTCAATGAGAATTGAACCGTTTCTGACGGTTAGGATTCGCATTAAATGGCGCCTGTCAGTTTTCTGAGGTTTTGATTCGATTTTTCTTATAAGAGGGCCTGGTGTGTCAGACATTTCTTTGTTATTTGATCTACTGATTGCTTTTCTCTCTAGCAAATTCTCACATAATTCTATTTTTTCTGTGGCATAATCGTTGCCCGTTATTAGTTATATTCTACGTTCTTCATCTAATTCTCCCGGTGATCCAAGTTAATGGCTGGCCTTCCTCCTTGCGACGGTCTCCCGGTGGTGCTGCCCGCAGAATCTCCAGTGATTGAGGGGTTGTCCCCCGTGCTCCCGGCAGCTGACTGGAACGATACTGAGAGGATGCCCTCAGTGGATGATATAGTTCCATGGGCGGGGAGCTTGGCGGTGGATTTCACCGCAGATGGTGGTGCTGAGCCCGTCAATGAGGCCCCACTGATGGGGGAGGTTAGCATGGCCCAGCTGCGCATGCAGGGGCTTATCCCCTCCACCGCTAACATTGTATCAGCCCAACCCGGGGATAGGGTGCACACCGATCGTCCAAGGTATTATGTGTTCTACTCCTTCCCGCTCAGGCTGGGGTTCAGGATGCCCCTTCCCAATCTGCTAGTAGATTTCTGCCGGTATTACGGCGTCTGTCCGGGGCAGCTTACCCCGTGCGTGTACAGGCTCTTGGCCATGCTGCTCAAGTTCTCGGAGCTAGCCGGCAGGTTGGTCACTCTTCAGCACGTCCTTTCTCTTTTTGCTCCTCAATGGACTCGGGGGAGCATGCTTCAGATGGTTTCGCGTGGGTGGCAGGGACTGGTGACGGCCTTGGACGACGAGGTCGAGCCTCATCAATATGAACAATTTTTCTACGTCCGGACCAGTCATCTGGTGATGTCCCCTTCGGGTTTTCCAGAGGCCTGGAATCACGACCGTAAGTCTCTTCTTATTTTCTTCATTTCGAGGAGGATTAAATTTGTGCTTTATTCTTGTCTTTTAACTGACGGTTGTTTCATCGTTTTCGCAGTTGACAGGTCATCCCCGCCTCTATTCACTGGTCTGCGCGGGTGGTTAGAAGTTTCCCTTCCACATACCGAGGGGATTCGCTCGTGTGTGTCCTTCTCGAGGAGATACGACCACAGTCTGGTCGTAGGTAAGTCATTTTACATTAATGGGGCGTACCCGTCTTGTGGCAGTCGTTGTAATTCAATGATAATCTATTCTCTATCTTTGTAGGACGGGTAAGACGCGGTAGGGCTCCTCAGCCCGTATTTCAACGTCCTGGGGCGATCGCCAGGTTTATCACTCCCACGGTGGCTGCTCGGGCTCCTAGGACCGTCTCCGTTGATTCCGTAGCTGCACCCTCTCCCGCACGCCCTCGGATCAAAAGCGGGAGTATGTCGGGAGTTGTACGCTCCCGAGAGGCATCGCCTTCTCGAGATGAGGAGGAGATGCCCTTGATCAGGCAGCGTATCCTTCCACCTCAGGCTCCTCCAGAGGCGCGGCCGATTGCCGATGAGGCGGTAACCGCGACTCCTCCGCCACCCTCCGGGGCGAGGGAGATTGTTGAGGTGACGCGCACTCCTACGGGCGTGCCAGGTGATCTGAGGGCCCGGGATGAGTGGGAAGGGAGTACCGCCCCCACCGCCCAGTCTTCCACCCATAGATTTGAGGCGGGCGAGCCCTCGCGGGTGGTCGTGGATCTTGGAGATTCCAGCACCCCGTCGACGGGGGTGGCAGCGATAAGAGAGGTGTCTCCGTCTTGATCTGACCTGGATTCTGAGGACGTTCGTATGTTCCGTGATGGGATCACGAAGGCGACTGTCCATCCAGACGGGAGGCAGCGGGTGATCGAAATTCCCACGGATGAGAATTTGTTGCTGAGGGAGGCTTCTATGTTGCCGTTGCTGGGCCAGTTGTGTTCTTCTGTGGAGAATCAGTCACTGAGGGAGGTGACGGATGTTAGTATAATGAATGAGGTAGCGTCGCTAGGCGTGAAGGTATGCGTTCCGGAATGATTACTTCCTCATAACTTTACGTCTTCCAAAATTTTCGTCCCTGACCCTTCTATATTTTTCTTTGTTTCGCAGGCATTTTTGCTGCAGGTAGAGTGCCTGTGCCGGACCAATGTCCGAACCGGGGTTCTTCTCCGCGTCCTCGAGAGGTGCTGCCATTTACGGCTTCAATGCAGGGAGATTGAGGAGCGCTTGAGGGATAATCCTCGTAACCAAGAGTTGGACGGGGAGTTAGCGCCGGCAGAGTTGCAAAGGGACCAGTCGCTCGACCGTATTGAGGCCTTGGAGGAGCGACTGCGCTAGGCGAACGACGAACTAGAGGCCCCGAGAAGGGCGTCTTTGGAGAGTGGGTGCCAATGTTTTGCCAGGGTGACGACAGTTACCTCGGAGTGGAGCAGGAAGGTTGTCGCTGTGGAGGTGGAATCGACCGATTTGAGGTGTAGGCTGGTCGAGGCTTCTACCAGAGTGGCCGAGCTTGAGGGGATCATCCAAGCCAACGACTCCCAGCTATCGGCGATAAGAGCCGCTGCCACCTCCAGGGAGAACAGCCTCGAGGAGCGGATCAGGACGTTGGAGAGGAATGCTCAAGAGGCCGCTGGGCAGATAGCGCTTCTTGAACAGGAAAACCGGTGTGTCCAGGAGCAGTCCGCGTGTTTGGGTAGTTCCCGTGAGGCTTGGGTTTACGCTGAAGCGCAGCGGACATATATAAGCATTTGTTTGAGGCTGGCCCGATTACCGAAGGGGCCTTCGAGCAAGCGCGTCAGAAAGCGCGGGAGGCTCGTGAGGAGTGTGGTTTTGACGCTGCGACGCCTGGTAATGATGATATTCCTGGATGGAGCGGGGCCGGATGTGAGAATGACGAAGGCGCAGCGGAGGCTGGTGGGAGCGGAGCAGGGGCCGACGCGGATGGAGCTGGTGATGAAGCGGCGGAGGCCGGTGATGATGGGATGGGAGCGGATGGCGTTGTTGGCAACCCCTAGTTGATTGGTGATTAGTTGGTTGTATTTTCTTTTTCTGGTTGTCGTGTGTGGCTATTTTTTATTTGATTGATTGTTGTGGTAAATTTTAGACAATTCTTGTTTCGAGGCGGGCGGGGATAGCCCGTATCCGCCTGTTTTAATTTGAAATGGGGGGAACCCCCCATTTTTTCCCTTCCGTTCACTTACTGCTCATTATGCTGTGCGTGTTCCATTCACGTGGTCATTAGTTATCGTGGATCAAGGGCTCTTGGACCGAGTTTTACTTCAACTGTTATTGAGTTCACATTGGCGAAGGCTCGAGGCCCGAGTTACAGTTCAACCGTGGTTGAATTTTTGTTGAATCTTTAAAGTCGAGGGCTCGTAGCCCGAGTATTACTTCAAATGTTGTTGAATTCACATTGACGAAGGCTCATGGCATGAGTCCCAGTTCGACCGTAGTTGAACTTTTGTTGATTTTTAGAGTCGAGGGCTCGTAGCCCGAGTTTTACTTCAACTGTTGTTGAATTTACATTGGCGAAGGCTCATGGACAGAGTCCCAGTTCGACCGTAGTTGAACTTTTATTGATTTTTAAAGTCGAGGGCTCGTAGCCCGAGTTTTACTTCAACTGTTGTTGAATTCACATTGGCGAAGGCTCATGGCCTGAGTCCCAGTTCAACCGTAGTTGAATTTTTGTTGATTTTTAGAGTTGAGAGCTCGTAGCCCGAGTTTTACTTCAACTATTGTTGAATTCACATTGGCGAAGGCTCATGGCCTGAGTCCCAGTTCAACCATAGTTGAACTTTTGTTGATTTTTAGAGTTGAGGGCTCGTAGCCCGAGTTTTACTTTAACTGTTGCTGAATTCATATTGGCGAAGGCACATGGCCTGACCCAGTTCGACCGTAGTTGAACTTTTGTTGATTTTTAGAGTCGAGGGCTCGTAGCCCGAGTTTTACTTCAACTGTTGTTGAATTCGCATTGGCGAAGGCTCATGGCCTGAGTCCCGGTTCAACCGTAGTTGAACTTTTGTTGATTTTTAGAGTCGAGGGCTCTTAGCCCGAGTTTTACTTCAACTGTTGTTGAATTCACATTGGCGAAGGCTCATGGCCTGAGTCCCGGTTCGAGTTTTACTTCAAGTGTTGTTGAATTCACATTGGTGAAGGCTCATGGCCTGAGTCACAGTTCGATCGTAGTTGAACTTTTGTTGATTTTTAGAGTCGAGGGCTCGTAGCTCGAGTTTTACTTCAACTGTTGTTGAATTCACATTGGCGAAGGCTCATGGCCTGAGTCTCAGTTCAATCGTAGTTGAACTTTTGTTGATTTTTAGAGTTGAAGGCTCGTAGCCTGAGTTTTACTTCAACTGTTGTTGAATTCACATTGGCGAAGGCTCACGGTCTGAGTCTCAGTTCAACCGTAGTTGAACTTTTGTTGATTTTTAGAGTCGAGGGCTCGTAGCCCGAGTTTTACTTCAACTGTTGTTGAATTCACATTGGCGAAGGCTCATGGCCAGTTCAACCGTAGTTGAACTTTTGTTGGTTTTTAGAGTCGAGGGCTCGTAGCCCGAGTTTTACTTCAACTGTTATTGAATTCACATTGGCGAAGGCTCATGGCCTGAGTCCCAGTTCAACCGTAGTTGAACTTTTATTGATTTTTAGAGTCGAGGGCTCGTAGCCCGAGTTTTACTTCAACTGTTGTTGAATTCACATTGGCGAAGGCTCATGGCCTGAGTCCCAGTTCGATCGTAGTTGAACTTTTGTTGATTTTTCGAGTCAAGGGCTCGTAGCCCGAGTTTTACTTCAACTGTAGTTGAATTCACATTGGAGAAGGCTCATGGCCTGAGTCCCAGTTCAACCGTAGTTGAACTTTTGTTGATTTTTAGAGTCGAGGGCTCGTAGCCCGAATATGGAACTGTTGTGGAATTCACATTGGCGAAGGCTCATGGCCTGAGTCCCAGTTCAACCGTGGTTGAACTTTTGTTGATTTTTAGAGTCGAGGGCTCGTAGCCCGAGTTTTACTTCAACTGTTGTTGAATTCACATTGGCGAAGGCTCATGGCCTGAGTCCCGGTTCAACCGTAGTTGAACTTTTGTTGATTTTTAGAGTCGAGGGCTCTTAGCCCGAGTTTTACTTCAACTGTTGTTGAATTTACATTGGCGAAGGATCATGGCCTGAGTCCAGTTCGACCGTAGTTGAACTTTTGTTGATTTTTAGAGTCGAGGGCTCGTAGCCCGAGTTTTACTTCAACTGTTGTTGAATTCACATTGGCGAAGGCTCATGGCCTGAGTCACAGTTCGATCGTAGTTGAACTTTTGTTGATTTTTAGAGTCGAGGGCTCGTAGCTCGAGTTTTACTTCAACTGTTGTTGAATTCACATTGGCGAAGGCTCATGGCCTGAGTCTCAGTTCAACCGTAGTTGAACTTTTGTTGATTTTTAGAGTCGAGGGCTCGTAGCCCGAGTTTAGACGGGATGAATTAGGCTTGCTCTGATTGGGTTTCTAATCCTTCGTTCGTTGTTTTCTCTTTGTTTCTGACTTCAAGAAAAGCTACGCGATCTTGCTATGAAATCCCCACAAACGGCACCAAATTGTTTGGCCCTGATTGTTTTATGAACATTCATGAACTCAAAACAATTATCAAAATAAAAGGGCCAATCATAGCAGGTTGTAACATATCTGAAATTCAATAAAGGCAAAAGGTAAATGGAGACATATGTGGAGACAACAGGGGATATTTAGTGATCTTTATTCATGATGATGTGTTAATCTGCCTCTCCGTGAAGAGGTTCATATCCTTACAATCATGCTTTCATGGATCTACTGTTACCCTGTATTATTGATGGTGATTTTCACTCTGTGTTGTATTATGTATTTCTTAGAGCCCCCTATGGGGAGAGAGTGGAACCCCTTTTCTCCTGGTTGCCTCGGTATTTATAGGTCTTTTTCTATGATAGTTGACTTTCTTTGGAGATTGATCCGGGCCATGAAAATGTCGCGGGCGTACCCGCACGGCGTCGTCTTTTGACGAAAGAATTGTAGGCGGCTATGGACAATATCCTATGGTCGAGAACGGCCTGGCTGCTTACGGTGCCTGCGCCCAATTGGGGGCGGCCTCGACGCCCGTCATACGTATTTGGACCGAGGGAGCGATTAATACATTGAATATCATCAGGTCGAATTATAGCTCATACACAACTATCAACAATAAGCTTTCTTTCTTTCATTTATCAATTCAATTGTGTATTTTATTCTCACATTTTTTGGAAAATGAAGTAAATTTGACTATTAAATATATGTTCCTTTAATATTGACTTTGATCACAAAAATTATTTTTGGGTTAAACACGTAATTTTTCTCTTCATTTGGTGTAGGCCAAGAAACATATGTGAGGGCTTAATACATACAAAATCTGCGGTGCCAAATTCAAATGGCAAATACAATATTAACAACACACGTAACCGAGTAATATTGATTACATCATTAATAGTAGTACTATTTTTAGTGGACTAGTACTCGTTAAAATGAAAATGCTGTACACGTATTGTAAACATGCAAACCAAAATGTCACATCAATTTTTAGTAATATTATTCATTTTAGGAAATAATTAAATGACAAACTGGAACTTTCGATTGGTTTTGGCTCTTATGGTCCAACCACCCATGTAAGATGTAGTTTTCGGTGAACTTACAACCTCATATTCACATGAAAAATTCAAAACTGTCATATTTACAAGTGGTTATTTATATATAGCCATAATTTAAAAAGTCATCGATTTTTTATCACTTTTCACATAAAGATAAATTTGAACGAAAATATTATTCAAATTTCGGGAAATACTTCAGTATAATACATTGAAATTCTAATATACTGGATATGTCTCTGTTACAGTAAAATAGTGGCTATCTTTCAATATGACTTGACAAACGCTGCTTATTTTTGAATGACCAATCCAAAAACTTGCTAGCCCATGCTATTTTGACCATATTCACGGGGTCACGCTCCATGCGTAACTACCCAGGTGTTATCCGATGTACATTCGTCTGGCCATTGTATTTTTTGGCCAAAAATTCTACTATGATAAGAGTTATTTGCGATTCATTAAACAGCAACCATTTATGGTGTGTTTGGTATGAAGGAAAACATTTTCTGGAAAATGTTTTCCAATTTTCTCATGTTTGGTTGGCTTAAATGTTTTGGAAAACATTTTCCTTATCAATTCATTTTGCTCCAATTGGAGGAAAATGTTTTCCTTATCAAAAGAATGGAAAACATTTTCCAAAGCGCCTTCTCAACCATTCTCACCCTCACCAACCCACCCCACCCCCTCTCCAAAAAACACTTTTTTTAGAAAAATTTCAGTTTTTCCGTTACCATCCACCCTACTACCCCTCCGCCCCACCCCGCAAAAAAAAAAATTCTTTTACCTTAATTTTTTTTCTATAATTTTAAATTTCTGTTTTTTTATTTTTCTGCACCACCCACCCCCACCCCCTACCTCCCCCAAAAAAATTACTTTTCTTTTTGTAATTTAAATTTTTATTTGTTTTCGATTTACTACCCCCGTAGAGGAAAAAGCTCTCAAATTAGGCGGCCACCCACCAGAAACATGTTTCTTCTTTCTTGCCAGAAAAGATTGGTTCAACAAATACCTAAAGCTTAAAGCTTTTCGCTGATGGAAATGGAATATACGCAAGTTCTTGATACATTCATTGGCTTCTAGAAAATCAAATAATCTGGGGTTTTGTTATTATCTTTTATGAGGTACTGAATTGCAAGCCAGGAATGGAAAATATTTGTAGATTGATTTCTCATTTCTTTGGTCTACTTTAGTTGCAAAGCCTAAATTTTTTTGCATGATGGACGTGTCAGGGATAGAGAAGTTCCGTCACATAACACTCAATTAATTATTTGCTCTACTTAATGTGAGCTTTCTGGTTGTGCCTATTTCCATGAATATTCACCTAAAAATACCCTTTTTTTAGTCTCTCTAGCACACAATCACCTATCATAAATAGAGAAGAAAAATAAATATAAATATTTAACGAGGTTCGGCTAAGCCTAATTATGGGACAGAAAAGAGTATTTTTTCACTAGAAATGAGAAAAAAAAATACTATACGATATATAGTCTTCCAACAACAATCCCTACATATAAATTCCAAACGGTCACAAACTTATAAGACAAAAGGTTTCTCAATTTGACAAGGACAATATGTTTTCGTTTTCCAAATCTATTAGAATAATGAGTTCTCCCAAACCTATAGGGATTATGAGTTTTCATAAAATACAAGGAAATAATTCAAGCCACAAATAATAAATATTCCCCATGGCTTGAATTCTCTTCATTAACAGGAACAACATCTCTCTATTTTGTCCTCAGCCCTCGCAAGGGCTCTAACCATTTCCACACACATTAACCAAGTCTAGGCAACACCTAAACTTGTATTTGCTTAGCCTAATATGTTTGTGTATGCCTGAATTCTTATACCTACTGTTGTCCTGCGATCATATATTTACTTGATTCAGATTCTTTATAATAAATTACACTATGCCCAAAATTTATTACCTCCTGCTGAATTACCCAAGTAAAACTTATGGTTGATTCATGAATCGTGTAATTTTTAAGTACGAATATTGCCTGAATCTATAAACAAATATGACAAGCTTTCCTGTTACTTGTGTGCTCCCTAACTTTCTCAAATCTTATATTCCTTAATGTTTCCTAAAACTTCTAGTTGAATTTTAGTATGTGTAGTTTCTTCTATTATGCATAGTCAACTGGCACAAGACCCAGAGTCCACTGTCCTAGTAACCTTAAATTGATATATTTTTCTCACAGACCATGAGCTCTTTTGGTTTATGGAGTCTATGTGTTATGACTAATACCCAACATGTTTGGTTTTCCATGCTCAGACTACTTGTTGTACTATTTATGATCATATTAGGCTCATATCACAGATTTTCTTGAGAAAACTGCTACCCTCTTTGACTATGACTCTACTAGACTTTTATGATTAGGACTCTTGTGTCTAAAGTCTATATTAGGATGATATTCACATCCTACTTTTTATTATAGAAGGTTTTTTATTCCAAATACTGGCGAATCACCTTCATCTAATGCTAGCATCACTCTCAATTCCATACTAAAGAAGGGAATGTGGTGAAACACCAGTTTGGATCGAAAAATAGGCACCCACGAATTAGCAGCATACCTTAATCTTGACATGTTCTTCCTGAAAAATATAGCATGAACTTGCCTCTTATATATCTTGTGTGTCTTTCAATTTAGCATGATCCTGTTTATGTGTTTTGGTAGGAATTAAGTGTTTAAGCTGTTCCATGAGTATTTGGTCACTTGTATAGTTAAATCTGACATCCATTTGGGTAAGTAAGTTGTTCGTTAGGCATAGGACTGGGCCATATGTGTTGTTGGACCTAGGAACCGGACTTAGGTGCACTCTAGTTGTCTTGTGAGCTTGTGGTTTGGGCCTGCTATTTATCCGGAGAATAAGGCTATTAAAGGCCTAAGGATACCCTTGGATTACTGTTGTAATGGGCTTGTAAATTCTTTATTGGGCTTATATTTGTTCCAGTTTGTATTTGGTCATATTCAAGTCTTTATTATTTCATTCTTGTGCATGTAATAACAATAACTAGTGAAAAGTGGGGGCTGGGGAACTTTAATTCTCGCATGAATGGGTACAAAACATGCCCATAGAATCGAAATGCTTCACTTGTTACTTGCTCAACATGCTCTATTTTTTATGTGTTATTAGAAAATATGTCTATTGGATCTAACTCTTCATTTGCTACTTGCTCAACATGATCTATCTCAATGTGTTGTTAGACAACATGCCTATTGGATCTCATTTGAATAATCAAGAATTGTTTACACTGAATCTTCTTGCAAGTTTGTGGCTCACTTAGAAATGTTGGCTATAAGACTAATCAAACAAACCTGTGTTAAAACAGCTTCATTTCTCAAAATTTGTCTGACTAAGGAATCATGCCTATAGGCGTCACTACCCCAACCTCGATCGTGATGGCGCCCAACACAATGCTAGGCAAGCCCGACTAATTGCATAACATTAACCTAATTCCTTATAGAGTTCATTATTAATTAACATAGATAAATAACCAAGTCATAATACTAGAAGTTTGAAATGAGAGTTTAACATGCGGAATGCCAAATAAAATCCTACTACATAGCCCATAAGGATATGGTGTCACAAGTCTGAGCCTCTAATACATGTTTATCAACCTAATGCATAGCAGTCTAGGGAATACGAAATAAAAATGAAAGATAGAATGGAGAAGGCTACATACGCCATTGCAGCTACCTCGATGATCCCGGGAATGTGCTGCTAAGCAGAAAAATCCTCACTCAGCCTCAGATGTACCTGAATCTGCATGCAAAGTGCAGGGAGTAATGTGAGTACTCCGACCCAGTGAGCAATAAACATAAATAAAGATCGAGGTTAAGAAATCATAGAAAACACAAAGTAGCCTATAGTGCGACATTTAAACAAGTAGAATGAAATCAATAAAACAATGAAATCGAAATGTTGAAATTTTATGGCAAATAAGAAATTAAGTGACAGATATATAAAGATAATCAACACATATTTTGGTACTCCCTAGTACCTGCTGCAGCGTGCAGCCCGATCCATTTATTTATCATCGACGGCGCTCACTGGGGTGTGCAGACTCCGGGAGGGGCCCTTTACGGCCCAAGCACAATATCAAGCCATCTCGTGGCATCAACTAGGCCCTTGACCTCAAATCAATATCAATCTAATACCTTTGCGACGCGCATCTCGATCGCACACTCAGTCCATAAATCATATAAACCCCTCGGGCACAATAATATAGAAATTCTTAGCTCAAAACTTCATCAAAAATATTAGCTAAGTTTCAAGTTTGAGTAAAAGTGGCTGAGTTTGCAAAATAGTATAAAATAATAAGACTGAGTTCAGTAATATGTCAAAAATGGTGAGGAAACTGTAATAGCGATCCCCGAAGGATTCAAATAGTTGGCACGAAGCCCAATAAGGCAATCATCCCAAATTATGGTGATAACAAGTAAATTTCAGTCAAATACGCAGTAAATTCATCAATAGGGACATACCAAGTCACAATCCCGAACAATGCTCTACCCCACGCTCACTACCCGGCGTGCAAGTCACCTCAATATAGCACTATGATGTGCAAATCCGAGGTTTTAAACTCTCAGGACATCATTTATATCTATTACTCACCTCAAGCAGGCCAAACTCTAGCTCGCTATGTCCTTGCCTCGCAAATCGACCTCCTCGCACGTAGAATCTGATCAAAACCACGAATACGTTACAATATGTTAAGGAAACAATACCCAATTGACTATAGTCGGAAAATATCAAAAATCTCTAAATAAGCAAAACTCGAGCCCCGGGCCCACTTCTCGAAATTCAGAATTTTTCACATCATTAGACTCATTATCTCCCCTCGAGTTTATACATATAAAAAACAAGAATCAAAGTTCAATTGGTCCCTCAAATCCTCTTGCTCTCTTAAGTTCAAGCCCTAAACCGCCATTTTTGTCCATTAATTTCTTAGATTTTTAGTCCTAATCCATGTAATAACACCCTAGAATCGTGGTTTGAGTCCAAAAATCCATACCTTATCGAAGCTCCTTGAAATCCCTCTTCAAAATAGCCCAAAATTCTCCAAGTCCGAGTTAAAAATGAACAAACCCTCCAAAATTCGCGAAGAAGAAGCATAGATACATCTGCCCAGTCGAAACCGCAATGCGGTCAATTACCCGTTTTTGCGGGACCGCTTCTGCCATAATTCCTCCGCATTTGAGAATTTCACTTATAGCCTCAAATCCCACATCTGCGTTCAATTAGTCACATCTACGAGTCCGCAGATGAGGTCCTCAAACTGCAAGTGCGAAAATACCTGGAGCAATATTAAACCTGCAACACACAAGGCTCAAACCTCCCCGTTAGCCATCCGAAATCACCCCGAAGCCCCCGAGGCCTCAACCAAAAGCCCCAACGCATCCTAAAACATCATTCAAACTTGGTTCAACACTAAAAACACCTCAAACAGCACTAAAACCATCAATTCTCATCAAATTCAAGCCTAAGTTCTTTCAAAAACTTCCGAAATACGCATTCGATCAACAAATCACCTCAAAATGGTCTAATATTTTACACACACATCCCAAATCACCTAAGAAGGTACTTCAACTCTCGAAATTCTATTCTGACTCGCTGATCAAAATCTCACTTACCAACCGGAAATTGCCAAAATACTAACTTTGCCATTTTAAGCCTAATTCTACACTAGACCTTCAAAACCACTTTTGATCACACTCCTAAGTCAAAAATCATCCCTTTAAGCTAACCGAACATCCGAAATAATATCCAAGCCATCTAACACATAAGTCAACATCTGGTTAACTTTTCCAAATGAAGCCTTCCTTAAAGAGACTAAGAGTCTCATTTCCTTCAAAAATAACACAAACCAACTCGTTCACACAGGATAATGATAATGAAGTATAAATAAGTAGAAACTGTGAAAAATGGAGCGGTAAATGACGGGTCGGGTCATCACATCCTCCCCAACATAAACAAATGCTCGTCCTCGAGCGAGTCAGGAAATGTGACAACGCAAAGGGTCATCACCTATTTTCCTCATCTGTTTTGCGCTTTCGAGGCCTTAAAACCTTATTTTATATTGCCTCGATTTACGTGTGTAGGGGCACGTAGCCGAATTTTTTTGACTTAGAATATGTGAATTCTGATGGAATCTCCTTCGAAATATCTCCAAATCACCCAAAATCGCCTCTTCCCGAAGTTCCAAAATGTTTTCTAACTTATGAAATTTCGATAACACTGTTCACTTAAACCCTTCTGCATATTTCGCTTCTGCAGTCCAGCTACCGCTTTTGCGGACCGCTTATATGGCCATTTGACCGCTTCTACGATTTTAAGCCCATCCCAGCGGGGACGCTTCTGCGGTCTTAAACCGATTATGCAATCGTTGCCTTTACGATCCCATTAATCACTTCTGCGGTCTCTACAATATCAACATGACTGCTTCTGCGGTCGCTTACCGCATCTGCAGTGTCCGCTTTTACGAAAAATCTTCCGCTTATGCAGAAAATGCCAACCCTCTCTAGGGCCGCTTTTGCGATAAAATAGGTGCATCTGCAGAACCGCTCCTGCGATCCCTTTTCCGCAGATGCAGAAATACCAGGAGCCAAAAATATCAGACCTGATGCAATCTTCAAAAATTCTCGTTTAACCATCCGAATTACCCCGAGGCCCACGGAACCTCAACCAAAAGCACAAATACATCAAACAACCTTATATTAACTTGTTCCAATCTTTGAAACACGTCAAACAACACTAAAACCAATAAATTACATCGGATTCAAGCCTAGTTTTCATTAAAACTTCCGAAATGTCCTGTAACGACCCGGCTCGTCTTTACGGGAATTTCCATCTCGTTACCTTGAATTTACATATCTTATGCTTTTATATCAGTATTAGAGTATATCGGGTGAGTTAGGAGTGATTTGGATTGAAAATGAAGCAAATAGTATGTTTGAAGGAAGCTTGAATATGGGAAGTCAACCAAGAGTTGACTATTGAGTTAGAGTGCTCGGAACCGGATTCTGGTAATTCGACTAGTTCCGAGGGATCATTTATGACTTAGGAGAACAATCGGAATTGAATTCGGAGGTCCGGTGTCGTTTTAGGCTTGAATTGGCGAAGGTTGAATTTTGGCGAAAAACCGGATGGTAGGTGATATTTTGATCCGGGGGTCGGAATGGAATTCCGACAATTTCTGTAGCTTCGTCATGTGATTTTGGATATGTCCGCAAAGTTTCGGGTCATTCGGACGTCGTTTGGTCGGGTTTTAGATCGAAGGTGTAATTTGTAAAGTTTTAAGGAATTTCGGCTTGAATTCGATGTGAATTATGGGTTTTGATGTTGTTAGACGTGTTTTGAGGATTGGAACAAGTTCGAATAAGGTATTAGGATGTGTTGGTGTGTTTGGGTGAGGTCCCGGGGGCCTCGGGGTGTTTTCGGATGGATAAACGAGAGAAAATATGGAAAATTGCAGACCTGGTGCTCTGGTTCTGTTGTTTTCGCTCCTGCGGAAATGGGAGCGCAGGAGCGACTCCGCAGGAGCGGACAATGAGGCGCAGAAGTGGAGTCGACCGCTGGAGCGGAGCCTGGTCCGGAGGGGCGGCTTCGCTGGTGCGAGAGGGCGATCGCAGAAGCGGTCTTGAGGCGTGATGGGGAAATCCGCAGAAGCGGGTGTTTGATCGCATAGGCGAGTCCGCTGGAGCGGACTCTTGGTCGCAGAAGCGGAACATTCCGCAGGAGCGGAAGACCTTCCGCAGAAGCGGACCCGCAGGAGCGGTCCATGTATCACAGAAGCGAAAATCGCAGTGAGTTAAGTGTATCAGAAGTTAGAAAATTTCAGAAAATATTTCACACATTTGGGTCTCGGCTTTAGAGGCGATTTGGGCGATTTTGACGAGAAACTCAAGGGAAATCATCAGGTAAGCAACTATGGACTTAAACTATGATTAGTATTGATATTATTATGCAATTATACCATTAAAATGGAGGAATTTGGGGTGATTCATGGGAGATTTAATCCTAGGCTTGAACTTTAGAAAAATTAAGGTTTTGAATGGGCAAATGGAGTCCGAATTTGGTAAAATTGATATGTTTAGACTCGTATCGAGATGAGGGTTCCGAATATGTGACTTTCATGATTTTTCGTCAAGCATACCGAAAAGTCGGGTTTTTAACAACTTAGTGTAATTATGCGAATCTCATGTAAATTGAAATGGGTTATGATTCTTTGACCCGTATTTGATATAATTAATGTGGTTTGACTAGATTCTACGCACGAGGGAGCTAAATTCAAAGGAAAAGGCATCGCAGACGAGTCTACGACCGGCTAGAGGTGAGTAGTTTGTGTATATGGTAGCCGAGGGTTCGAAACCCCGGCTTAGCACATTGTGACGCTAGTAGGGCGTGGCTCGCACACCGTGGCAGGTGCGGGATGGAATGTGACTGGGGATTGAGACTTGGTCCATCCCGGAAATGAATAATATGTTACTAGTGTTGGAAATACACTGTATTTGATATAATTGTGGGCTGTAAGCCTTGTTTGGGGCCTTGTGCCGACCTGTAGAGTCCTTAGAGGACAATATTTATGTGATAGCTATTTTTGCTTAAATCAGAATCTCAGTCCTCGAAATTGAAATCACCTTTTGAAATGCTAAGTCACCGCTTTTGCAAAATTTAATAAAGTTAAAGTATTTTTCATAAAATATGAATTGGAAATTGGAATTAAGAAAAATGAACTGTTTTGTGACTTATTTGCTTATTGTGGACTGAGCATGGATCGGGCTGCACGCCGCAGTGGTTGATATGAGGATCGGGCTTCACGCCACAGCAGTATTGCGCTTGGGCTGTAGGAGCCCCTCCGGAGTCTGTACACACCCCCAGTGAGCGTCGTCGACGTTAAATGGATCAGGCTACACGCCGTAGCGGTTATGTGCATCGCATTGCATCTTTATTTGTTGAATTACTCTGTGGTAGCTGTATTGTACTGTTGATGCTAGTTCGTAGGAGATTCGAACTGTAGTTTAGCTTCATTATGTGGTATTATGTGGATTTCTTATTTTCAGCTACTTGTATATATTTATTACTCACTGAGTACTTAGTACTCACCCCTACTCCCTGCACCTTTTGTGTGCAGACTCAGGTACTCAGGAGCAGTAGACAGGCATTTCCAGCGTTTGCAGTGTCATATCGAGTTGTTGAGGTAGCTGCCTACGTTCGCAGAACCTAGCTTCTCCTCTCCTTTCCAGTTGTTATTTGTATTTGTATTCAGACTTGAGTATTTCTATATAGTACTCTCTATTCCTGTTGGGTTTTGTTAGAGGCTCTAGACTTGTGATTCCGGATCTTTGGGAGTGTCAGTATTTTGTTCTTTATTTATTATTATTGGAGTTCTTAAACTCATATATTCTTCGTGGGTTGTCCATTTGGGACTGGTATTCGATGTAATCAGAAATGGTTGGTCTGGCTGGCCTAGCTTGATTGTTGGGCGCCATCACGACCGGATTTGGGTCATGACAAGTTGGTATCAGAGCCTAGGTTATTAGGACTCGCGAGTCATGAGCCGGTTTAGTAGGCTTTCGCGGATCAGTACGTAGACGTCCGTATCTATCCTCGGAGGGCTATAGAAACTTTAAGAAAAACCTCATTTTCTTGGATTCATATCGTGCGATTTGTGTTGTCATGAAATTAAATTTTTCCATATTCTATTCTCTCGCAGATGGCGAGAACACGAGCTAACGGACGTGGCGGACGACCACCATCGGCACCCAGAGGCCGTGATCGTGGTAGAGGTAGGGCGGCAGTACCGGCACCTGCCGATCCACCGACCGACCGGACTCAAGGTCGATTCCCGCACCGGTGGCCCGTGCTCAAGACCGGATTCCGGCGGCAAACGCTCCGGCAACTCGGGTTCAGAGGGACCGGCAGTGCCCATTGTCATACCGGGTCTTCGGGAGACCTTGGCTCGGATTTTATCGGTGTGTACGGTGCTTGGCTCGGGTAGTTGCGGCCTACCGCCGCAGCATCTTCTTCCCGAGGCGGGGGAGGAAATCGGACCCCCGTGGCTCGCACACCCGAGCCGGTCGTGACCGGTTGCGCCCGTTGCACCGGCTCCTCGCTTATATGGTTCCGGCCTATGCCCGATGATGAGCGAGCGTCGTTTGGAGAGATTCGAGAGGCTACAGGCCTCCGACATTTAGTTGTGATGAGGGCGAGGACGCCCAGGGTTTTCTTGACGGATGTCAGCGCATGCTTCGCACCGCGGGTATTCTAGAGTCCGGCGGTGTTTCATTCACCACTTTTCGGTTCACGGGTGCATCATTTCGGTGGTGGGAGGATTTCGAGAGGCGTAGGCCCGCCGGGGCAGTCCCTCACTTGGCAACAGTTCTCCGCGGTATTTTTGGATAAGTACGTGCCTCAGGTCTCGCAGAGAGGAGCTGCGACGTCGGCTCGAGTGGTTGAAGCGAGGAGATATGACGGTTAATCGATACGAGATGAGATTCGCACGGCTGGCCCGTCATGCCACGTGGATGGTTCCTACGGACGAGAGAGGATTCGGAGATTTATTGATGGCATTATTTATCCCATCCGCATATTGATGACCAGGGAGAGAGTTTCGGCAGTTACCTTTGAGGAGGTGGTTGATGCCGCCCGTCATATTGAGACAGATCGCCGTAGAGAGCGGGAGGAGAGAGAGGCTAAGAGGCCTCGTGGTACCGGTAGTTACGGTGGTGCTCCGTCTGGGGCCAACCCCGATATAGCGAGGGGTCGCTCTTTCGGGTTTCATCGGTCCGGACGTGCGGAGTCCGGTGGGGTTTCATCGGATCGTGGTCGTCGAGGCCATCGGGGTTATCGTGGTCGGCGAGCCGTCGGCAGAGTCGACCGCACCGAGTGCTCTTCCAGCTCAAAGCTCTGCTCCTCCTTCTTCAGCTCAGGGTTCATCCGCAGCGAGGGGTCCTCGACGGCCCCTTCTTCCATCTTTCGGCCGTTGTTTTGAGTGCGGTGATTTGGGCCATATCGAGGAGAGAGTGTCCTCGGTGGCTTCGTAGCGGTCTCGGCGGAGGGATCGGCCCTCGTCTTCTACTCCTATTTCTTCGGCGCCGGCCACGGTCGGCTAGGGCCGGTGGCCAGGTATCCACAGGTCGCCCTAGGGGCGAGGATCGTACCGGTGGAGGCCGGGCTCGTTTCTATGCTCTTCCGGATAGGAAGGATGCTGGTGCTTCAGATGCGGTTATTTCAGGGTATTATCTCAGTCTTCCACAGAGATGATTCTGTCATATTTGATCTCGGATCCACCTATTCTTATGTTTCTACTTATTTTGCACATCACTTGGGTATGACCCGTGGTATTCTTTCTTTGCCCGTACATGTGTCTACCCCAGTAGGGGATACTGTTGTTGTGGATCAGGTATATCGATCCTGTCTTATTACTATTGGGGGTCTGGAGACCCGAGTTGATCTATTACTACTGGGCATGGTAGATTTCGATGTGATTCTAGGCATGGATTGGCTATCTCCTTACCATGCGATTTTGGACTGTCATGCCAAGACAGTCACACTAGCTATTCCAGGTAATCCGAGGATCGAGTGGCGTGGCTTGACCGATTATGTGTCCGACAGGGTGATTTCTTATATAAAGGCCCAAAGAATGATTGGCAAGGGTTGTTTATCTTATTTGGCCTTCATTAGTAATGTTGAGGCTGAGACACCCAGTCTTGATTCGGTCCCCATTGTGAGGGAGTTTCCGGATGTATTTCAAGCAGACCTGTCGGGCATGCCGCCTGACAGGGATATTGACTTTGGTATTGACTTGGTGCCGGGCACTCGGCCCATTTCTATTCCTCCCTATCGCATGGCACCAACTGAGTTGAAAGAATTGAAAGAGCAGCTTCAGGAACTCTTAGATAAGGGTTTCATTTGCCCGAGTGTGTCACCTTGGGGTGCACCGGCATTGTTCGTGAAGAAGAAAGATGGCACAATGAGAATGTGTATTGATTACAGGCAGCTGAACAAGGTAACAGTGAAGAATAAGTACCCATTGCCTCGTATTGAGGACCTATTTGATCGGCTCCAGGGAGCTAGTGTATTTTCTAAGATTGATCTTCGATCGGGCTATCATCAGTTGAAGATCAGGGACTCAGATATTATGCAGACAGCGTTCAGAATGTGATATGGGCACTACGAGTTCCTGGTGATGTATTTTGGGCTGACTAATGCCCCAACAGCATTCATGCACTTGATGAATAGTGTATTTCGGCCGTACCTTGATTCTTTTGTGATTTTGTTTATTGATGACATTCTGGTGTATTCACGCAGCCAGGAAGAGCATGCACAACACTTGAGAGTGGTATTGCAGAGGTTGAGAGAAGAGAAGCTTTATGCAAAATTCACTAAGTGTGAGTTCTGGCTTGATACTGTCGGTTTTCTGGGACATATAGTGTCCAGTGATGGTATTCGGGTTGATCCACAGAAGGTTGAGGCAGTGCAGAATTGGCCCAGACCTTCCTCAGCTACAGAGATTCGGAGTTTTCTTGGCTTGGCAGGCTATTATCGCCGGTTTGTTCAGGGTTTCTCATCTATTGCTTCACCGTTGACTAAGTTGACACAGAAGAATGCTCCATTTGTGTGGTCTGATGAATGTGAGGAGAGCTTCTAGAAGCTCAAGGAGGCTTTGACCACCGCTCCAGTACTTGTGTTACCATCAGCCTCAGGGTCATATACGGTGTATTGCTGATGCTTCTAGAGTTGGACTCGGTTGTGTGTTGATGCAGGAGGGTAGAGTTGTTGCATATGCTTCTCGTCAACTAAAGCCCCACGAGAAGAACTACCATCTTCATGATTTGGAGTTAGTTGCTATTGTTCATGCCTTGAAGATTTGGAGGCATTACCTATATGGTGTATTTTGTGATGTATATACGGACCACCGCAGCCCTTGAGCATTTGTTTAAGCAGAAAGATCTAAATTTGAGGCGGCGGAGATGGCTTCGAATTGCTTAAAGACTATGATATTACTATCTTATATCATCCCGGAAAGCCAATGTAGTGGCTGATGCATTGAGCCGGAAGGTTATTAGTATGGGTTGTTTGGCGTATATTCCGGTTGGGAGAGACCCCAGCAGTTGATGTTCGGGCGTTAGCTAATCGGATGGTGAGGGTGATATTTTCGAGCCCGGTCGGGTGATGGCTTGTGTAGTAGCTCCTTCTTCTTTATATGATCGTATTCGAGAGCGCCAGTATGATGATCCACACTTACTTGTCCTTAGGACAGAGTTCAGCATGATGATGCCAGAGATGTTACTATTGATAGTGATGGTGTATTGCGGATGCAGGGCGGATATGCGTGCCCAATGTTGATGGCCTTCGTGAGTTGATATTGGAGGAGGCCCATAGCTCGCGGTATTCTATTCATCCGAGTGTCACGAAGATGTATCAGGATTTGAAGCAGCACTACCGGTGGAGAAAGATGAAGAAAGATATTGTGAGCCATGTGGCTCGGTGTCTAAACCGTCAGCAGGTCAAGTATGAGCATCAGAGGCCTGGTGGTGTATTCCAACGTATTGATATTCCCGAGTGGAAGTGGGAAGGGATTACTATGGACTTTGTGAGTGGACTCCCTCGGACAGCGAGGAAGTTCGATTCGGTTTGGGTGGTGGTGGATAGGTTGACCAAGTCAGCTCACTTCATCCCAGTGTGTACTACCTATACCTCGGAGCGGTTGGCGGAGATATTCATCCGTGAGATAGTGAGATTGCATGGAGTTCCCATTTCTATTATATCGGACAGAGGTACCCAGTTCACTTCTCAGTTCTGGAGGACATTTCAGCGAGAGTTGGGTTCACAGGTAGAGCTGAGCACAGCATTTCATCCACAGATGGATGGGCAGTCTGAGCGTACTATTCAGATATTAGAGGATATTTTGCGTGCTTGTGTCATTGATTTCGGTGGTTTGTGGGCTGATTATTTGCCTCTTGCGGCGTTTACTTAAAATAATAGCTATCAGTCCAACATTCAGATGGCACCGTATGAAGCTTTATATGGGAGGCGGTGTAGGTCTCTAGTCGGTTGGTTCGAGCCCGGCGAGGCTAGGTTGTTGGGGACAGAGTTAGTCCAAGATGCCTTAGACAAGGTGAAGGTAATTCAGGAGAGACTTCGCACAACTCAGTCGCGTCGGAAGAGTTATGCGGACCGGAAGGTCCGAGATGTGTCTTATTCAGTAGGTGAGAAGGTGTTGCTGAAGGTTTCGCCTATGAAGGGTGTTATGAGGTTTGGAAAGAAAGGGAAGTTGAGCCCGAGGTTTATTGGACCTTTTGAGGTGCTTAGGAAAGTTGGGGAGGTGGCTTATATGCTTGCTTTGCCACCCAGTTTGTCGGGAGTTCACCCGGTGTTCCATGTATCTATGCTCCGGAAGTACGTTGGAGATATGTCGCATGTGTTAGACTTCAGCACAATACAGTTGGATGAGGAGTTGACCTATGATGTGGAACCGGTAGCCATTTTGGGTCGACGGGTTCGTAAGCTGAGATCCAAAGACATAGCTTCAGTGAAAGTGCACTGGAGAGGTCGTACCGTGGAGGAAGTAACTTGGGAGACCGAACAGGAGATGCAGAGCAGATATCCACACTTATTTGAGACTCCAGGTATGTTTCTCAACCCGCTCGCGAATGAGCGTTTGTTTAAGTTGGGGAGAATGTAACGACCGACCCGTCGTTATGGGAGTTATCACCCCATTTTCTTCAATTTACATATCTTATGCTTTTATATCAGTATTAGAGTATATCGGGTGAGTTAGGAGTGATTTGGATTGAAAATGAAGCAAATAGTATGTTTGAAGGAAGTTTGAATATGAGAAGTCAACCAAGAGTTGACTATTGAGTTAGAGTGCTCGGAACCGGATTCCTGATGATTCGACTAGTTCCGGGGGATCATTTATGACTTAGTAGAACAATCGGAATTGAATTCGGAGGTCCGGTGTAGTTTTAGGCTTGAATTGGCGAAGGTTGAATTTTGGCGAAAACCGGATGGTAGGTGATATTTTGATCCGGGGTCGGAATGGAATTATGACAATTTCTGTAGCTTTGTTATGTGATTTTGGATATGTCCGCAAAGTTTCAGGTCATTCGGACGTCGTTTAGTCTGGGTTTCGATCGGTTGTGTAATTCGGAATGTTTTAAGGAATTTAGGCTTGAATTCGATGTGAATTATGGGTTTTGATGTTGTTAGACGTGTTTTGAGGATTGGAACAAATTCGAATAAGGTATTAGGATGTGTTGGTGTGTTTGGATGAGGTCCCGGGGGCCTCGGGGTGTTTTCGGATGGATAAACGAGAGAAAATATGGAAAATTGCGGACCTGGTGCACTGGTTCTGTTGTTTTCGCTCCTGCGGAAATGGGAGCGCAGGAGCGACTCCGCAGGAGTGGACAATGAGGCGCAGAAGCGGAGTCGACCACTGAAGCGGAGCCTGGCTCGCAGGGGCGGCTTCGCTGGTGCGAGAGGGCGATCGCAGAAGCGGTCTTGAGGCGTGATGGTGAAGTCCGCAGAAGCGGGTGATTGATCGCATAGGCGAGTCCGCTGGAGCGGACTCTTGGTCGCAAAAGCGGAACATTCCGCAGGAGCGGAAGACCTTCCGCAGAAGCGGACCCGCAGGAGCGGTCCATGTATCGCAGAAGCGAAAATCGCAGTGAGTTAAGTGTATTAGAAGTTAGAAAATTTCAGAAACATTTCACACATTTGGGTCTCGGCTTTAGAGGCGATTTGGGCGATTTTGAAGAGAAACTCAAGGGAAATCATCAGGTAAGCAACTATGGACTTAAACTATGATTAGTATTGATATTATTATGCAATTATACTATGAAAATGGAGGAATTTGGGGTGATTCATGGGAGATTTAATCCTAGGCTTGAACTTTAGAAAAATTAAGGTTTTGAATGGGCAAATGGAGTTTGAATTTGGTAAAATTGATATGTTTAGACTCGTATCGAGATGAGGGTTCCGAATATGTGACTTTCATGATTTTTCGTCAAGCATACCGAAAAATCGGGTTTTTTCCAACTTAGTGTAATTATGTGAATCTCATGTAAATTGAAATGGGTTATGATTCTTTGGCCCGTATTTGATATAATTATTGTGGTTTGACTAGATTCTACGCACGAGGGATCTAAATTCAAAGGAAAAGGCATCGCGGACGAGTCTACGACCGGCTAGAGGTGAGTAGTTTGTGTATATGGTAGCCCGAGGGTTCGAAACCCCGGCTTAGCACATTGTGACGCAAGTAGGGCGTGGCTCGCACACCGTGGCAGGTGCGGGATTGATTGTGACTAGGGATTGAGACTTGGTCCATCCCGGAAATGAATAATATGTTATTAGTGTTGGAAATACACCGTATTTGATATATTTGTGGGCTGTAAGCCTTGTTTGGGGCCTTGTGCCAATCTGTAGCGTCCTTAAAGGACAATATTTATGTGATAGCTATATTTGCTTAAATCACTGATCTCAGTCCTGGAATTTGAAATCACCTTTTGAAATGCTAAGTCACCGGCTTTTCCAAAATTTAATAAAGTTAAAGTATTTTTCATAAATTATGAATTGGAAATTGGAATTAAGAAAAATGAACTGTTTTGTGACTTATTTGCTTATTGTGGACTGAGCATGGATCGAGCTGCACGCCGCAGTGGTTGATATGAGGATCGGGCTGCACGCCGCAGCAGTATTGCGCTTGGGCTGTAGGAGCCCCTCCGGAGTCTGTACACACCCCTAGTGAGCGTCGTCGACGTTAAATGGATCGGGCTACACGTCGTAGCGGTTATGTGCATTGCATTGCATCTTTATTTGTCGAATTACTATGTGGTAGTTGTATTGTATTGTTGATGCTAGTTCGTAGGAGATTCGAACTGTAGTTTAGCTTCATTATGTGGTATTATGTGGATTTCTTATTTTCAGCTACTTGTATATATTTATTACTCACTGAGTACTTAGTACTCACCCCTACTCCCTGCACCTTTTGTGTGCAGACTCAGGTACTCAGGAGCTGTAGACAGGCATTTCCAGTGTTTGCGGTGTCATATCGAGTTGCTGAGGTAGCTGCCTACGTTCGCAGAACCTAGCTTCTCCTCTCCTTTCCAGTTGTTATTTGTATTTGTATTCAGACTTGAGTATTTCTATATAGTACTCTCTATTCCTGTTGGGTTTTGCTAGAGGCTCTAGACTTGTGACTCCGGATCTTTGGGAGTGTCTGTATTTTGTTCTTTATTTATTATTATTGGAGTTCTTAAACCCATATATTCTTCTTGGGTTGTCCATTTGGGACTGGTATTCGATGTAATCAGAAATGGTTGGTCTGGCTGGCCTAGCTTGATTGTTGGGCGCCATCACGGCCGGATTTGGGTCGTGACATGTGCATTCAATCTAAACCCGACCAAACAACGTCCGAATGACCAGAAAATTTGCAGAAATATCCAAAATCACCTAAAGAAGGTACTGCAGCTTTCAAAATTCTATTTTGACCCTCGAATTAAAATCTCACCTATCAACCGAAATTCGCTGAAATTCCAACTTCGCCAATTCAAGCCTATTTCTACATCGGACCTCCAAATTCGCTTCCGATCGCACTCCTAAGTCACGAATCATCCCCCGAAGCTAACCAAACCACCGAAATTCACTTCTGAGCCCTCTAACTACATAGTTAACTTCTGGTTGACTTTTCTAAAACAAACTTTCTCCCAAGAGACTAAGTGCCTCAATTTTAACTAAAACCAACTCAATTACACCCGATCAACTCTAAACCGATATTGAAATATGAAGCAACACAATAAGTAGAAAACGGGATGGTAACTCACGTGACGACAGGCCGGGTCGTCACATTATTAGAAGGACAAATAAAAAATCTCAACAAATAAAGGATGCACGACTTTACTGCATCCTCATCATTTTTCCAAGCTTTATTTATTACTATATTTTTTAAATGCCCCTTCTCAACCCTTTGTTTGTTCGAAAAATAGGTATTCATTAAATGACTAACTTAAGTAAAAGTGTAACCATAGTCTGAAAACTTATTCACTCAATTTAGACCAGTAATCAAACCAAAGTCTCTCAATCCAAAATTTAATTTTTCACCCTTCAAGAGGAGTGAAAAAAATGATTCGTTAGACATAGCCAATTCATACTTCATGAGAGATGAATTGCCTGGTTGTGCATGCAAATCAAATGGAGATAAAAAAGTAACCAAAGCAATTGTTTTTGAAAAGATTTAAAGTATTTGGAGAGAGTAAGGATTTTATTTGGCTCGGATCACACAAATTGTAGAATCTAAGCACCCCATAATCGATATTATGTGGTGCAAAGTAATGGCCATTCTGCAGAAAATCATAAATTATTAAAAATTAGTAGACTGCATAGAAAAGAATCAGTAATCTACATATAACTACACAATAACTATAAAAATATAACTTTAAAAAGAAAAACCAACCCACACTATAACTACAAAAAACTACAAGACATCTACACATGTAAAAATTATTTCCAAACATGAAGGAGTAAAAAAAGATAACCACACCTCTATAACTACAAAAATATAATAGTTAGTTCAAGTAGCTCATAAAATATAGATTAATTATAGTTAATATGAAGGTAAATGTATCAGCATAGTAAAAGTGAAAAATACACTGGAATTGACTCAAATGAGTACAACAAAATCGCATTATAACTACAATTATGAACTGTTTAAATAACACATTTACACCTAATCAACAATATTGAAATAACTAATTTACAAAATTAAGACAATTCTAAAATTTACCTAAACTACTTGAAACACAGATTTTTTCAACCAAAATCATACTAAAAACCTAAAAAGGAAAATAATTAATGTTTACCTTCAGCAAAATCGTTTTCTCAACCAGATTTGGTACTTTTTTTAGATGGTTTCTTTTTTTTTTTGGTTTTGATGAACCAAGAGAGACCTTGGCTTTCTTAATAAATATAATTTTAGGTGAATCTTCAACAAAATCGTCATCTTCACAAAACTCTTTCTCCTTTCGTTTTAGTTGCTTCGCGACTGGTTTAGCAACAATACCAGCATCAACATCATGCAATAGCTTGGTTCTCATCTCCACACGCATTTATCTAGGAGATGAAATATTAGTAGTAGAGTCACTTGCTTGCGTAGATTTCGTTTTTTTTGTGTGTGATGATTTTGGTGTTAAAACACCCAAATCAAAAGATGGGATATCAGGTATTGTAGATTTTGAAGGTTTTCTTTTGGGAGTTTTCTTGTTCTTCATGATTTGGGAGAAAACATACTTCAACTTGAATGAGATGGAATTTTAAATAGGGATTTTGTGAAATTAAATGAATAAGAAAGTATAGAATCGTGTGTCTGTATGGTGCAACTCATGGTATACGTGAAGTAGTGAAGGTAAAACGTGGGGGGGGGGGAGGAGGGGGATGGGTGGGAGGATAGAGAGGCGAGTAAATGAAAATTGGAGAATATCGGTTCTAAATTAACGCATAGTATAAATGAAGAATTAATTATACCCCTAATTTGAATTATGCTATATAAATGGTAATTTGGTATGCTGAAATATAATTAACAAAAACCTTAAACATTAAGGGTAATAAGATTTCATATATGATATACGATGGTAAAAATTTCTATCCAAATACCAGGCTGGATTGGGCTGGCCTCACGGGTCAAGTTCATTTTGACAGCTCTAATCTTAGTATATTGATTTGAGTCTGGAATTTATTTTAAACTGTATCTATAAAACAATAATAATTATTTTGCCGACCTAGGGGATGTAGCTCAGATGGTAGAGCGCTCGCTTAGCATGCGAGAGGTACGGGGATCGATACCCCGCATCTCCATTCTACCTTTTCCGTTTGCCAAACGATTTTTCCTGCCCCTTCTACCCAGGTTAATGATTTTAAATATGTAAATATGCAACCCATGCAAGATCACACACGTTGATTATTATTACCAGTTTTACATTTTTCGTCGTGGCAATTGTAGTGAAGGGATCGGTGAATGACATGAACGGTCAAGATTTTCTTCTTTTATTTAAGACATGGTTTGTGGAAGCAATGTTATTCAAATATATTATATATGCTTTAACTCTAGTTACGTTGAGTCATAAAATTTCGTAGTTAAATTATTCTTTTAAGTAGGATTCAATTAGAATAAAGAAAAAAGCAAGGAAAGTGTAAGGGTCCCTCTGTTTTGATTAGTTGTCTGGCGGCCGAAAGATAAACGTATTAGTAAGGAGAAGGAGAAAAAGAAACATATTTTGTTTCATTTACATATTTTGAACTAAACAAAAACACACACGAATATTTAGTAGTACATTTGTTTTCTTCATAAACTGGGTATATAAAGTGGCAAAAGAAACATTAGGCCAGGAGGACTAAAAGTAAAATGCAAATCACTTTAGAAATGAATTAGCTAATTATACTGCTTCTTTCTTATTTTTTCTTTGTTTTTTTCTTTTTTTTTTCGCATATTGAATTTTGTACAGAACGTCTGATGGTAGCATCGTTGCATATATCTCCTCACTGTAGCTTTAGATTCTTCAGAAGCCTGTTATAAAAAAAAAATTAGGATGAGTAGATCAACATTATTTAGTTATTAAAAAAAATATTAGGATGAATAGATCAACATTATTTAATTATTAAAAAGACTAATACGTTATTTAATTGAAGAAAACTTTAACTAATGACCTAAGGCAGTAGAATATTATCAACTTGCGTTCAGAATTTCTGCCAAATGGATCAGAAATTAATACCCCTTATTCCTCATCCTTTTGTCATCTTCTTATATTGCATTGCAGATAAAAAGGGGCAGCATGCATAGAGATATATATAGCCTACTTGTGATAATTAAGAAATGTAAGATAATATGCTTTTTTATAATAAGCTAAATATGAATGTGACAGGCAAGACTTATTGCATGTGGATGTCAAAATCATCATCCTTCCAAGGAGACAGGATTGAGTTTAGAAGAAAAAAAGGGCACCGGCCTAAAAACATGCTGCTACAGTGGAAAGATTTTTATATTATATATATATATATATATATATATTTTAGTGAAATTAAACTTATGATGGCTTTAGCTAGTTAGTTAATATTTTTATCAGGTTATATACTATCACTAAGGCTTATACGAATTTTCTAAGCTAGGTAACGTAATTGACCAAATATTTTTCTTAAAGGGTTATCAAGGAATGTAAGAAGCCAATAAAATATTTGGAGCATTATGTGCTACAACAACAATCACATTTGGGGAGTGTAAAATATACGCAGATCTTACCCCTACCTCGAAAAAGTAGAGAGGTTATTTCTGGGAGACCATCGACTCAACATAAGAGATAATAATTTTAGAAAAGAAACGAAAGAAGAGATATGTAACAACAAAAGAAAAAAGAGAAGTAATAATAATATTTTAAAATACACCAAATAAGTGAAAGAGAGTGCAATAATATAATCATATTCAAAATAACGAAATAGTATGAACACAACTGGTCATGTGGTGATAGAAAAAATTGTGAAACTAGGTGTTTTGTACTCCCTCCGTTCCAGTTTAAGTTAATCTATTTCTTTTTTTGTTCGTTCCAAAAAGAATGATCACTTTTTAAATTTAAAAACAATTTAGCTTTAATTTACAATTCTACTCTTAATGAGAAGTTTTTACAACAACACAGATACTCTAGGTCCTTTTTTCACTTTTTAAGGACCACAAATTCCAAAAATTTTCATTTATTCTTGAACTCGGTGTCTAATCAAACAAGTTTACATAAATTGAAACGGAGGGAATGGTATAATATATTGGTCCAATATTAAGATTTATATATAGGACAATATGCATGTGATATTATTCTTAAGCAAGTAGGATTAGATTTCATGTTATCAGTTGGAAGCTCAAGAGACGTTAAAAGGCCGGTAAAATTGCATCCTTTACTAAGATATCTGCAATTCAAATAGTATAAGCATATACGTGAAGTTGACAGTTGTGTCTTTCTTTAGACTATAGGTGTCTGATTTAAAACAACAACAACTCATTATAATCCCATTTAATGGGTATGGGTAGGGTAGTGTGTATGCAGATCTTACTCCTATCCTAGGGTAGAGAGGTTGTTTCCAAATAGATTCCTTGACATCCTTCCCTCCAAGAACTTCCCACCTTGTTCTCGGGGAGACTCAAACTCACAACCTCTCGATTAGAAGTGGGGTTGATTAGCATCAGAGCAACCCGTCTTGTCTATAGGTGTCTGATTTACAGTATACATAATTCAATGAGGAAATCATGTTTAGCCTTAGGGGCAGAGATTATACAGTACCTCTGTTCATTAGCATAACCTCTGACATTGGTTTGAGCAGGCTTGTATTTGGGCAAAGGTATTTGGTCATTTTCTATTTGCATAATATCCTTGAGAAGCAGCTCATAGTGTCTCTTCACTTCCTCTGCTGATTTCCCTCCAACATTCCTCGCAATGTTATGCCAGCGATCCGGAGTATCCCTGTCATATAATGCCAAAGCTTCCTCAAATCTCTTGTTTTGCTTTGTTGTCCATGAAGCCATCACAGATAAGTAATTTAAGTCAAAAAAAAACAAAAAGACTGAGATGATATGGGAAAGAGAGTGGTAAACTAGCTCCTTATAAGCTGGAAGAGAAAGGTTTTGGATTCTGCAAGTTGGAGAATATATTTACTCTTTTTATTTGAGGGGATGTACACATATTCTTGTGCTTAAGTAGCCAGCAAATAGAAATAGGAGGAGGGAGAATATGTAGAAAGGACATACTTTTAATCAGATCTTGCAAAGTCCCTTTCTTGTCTTTTATAATATCATCAACAAGTGGATCACCTAGCTAAGGATTAGATTCCATAATTCCAATTCTACTAGCTAAGATAGTTGTGCAAAAGCGATTAAATATTACTCCACTTGAAAATTTATACAGATATTATTCTGCTCTTAATTAAAAATGTTGCTCGAGTGTATACGAGTAAAATCGGGGATAAAACATGCCCCCAATTCCCGGTGATGAAAACAGAAGAAGGGCATGAATGCACGAGACAGAAATCGAGGTTGGAAACCTTTCATATAGTAATCTACAAAAGAAGAACAATGTAATCATCATCACAGTCAAAATCGAGGAGTATGATTTTGGAGTCTTAAATCGGGCTATAGGCTCGAGTCCGGGAGACTCGAGGTAGGGATACCTACCTCGAGGAAGCTGATCAAAAGCCTGACGCGGCCTGTATCGAGGACAACATAATCTCAAAGTCAATCAAAAGAGCAAAAATTTCTCAAGGACACGTGGATCTGGGCATTAATTATAGGATAAGGGTTGTATAAGGGTTGTACGAAATAGTACAGATCCGTACTAGACCGTTATACACATGTACCAATAGGATTCTTTACCTTTATGAGCAAGGTACTATATTGGGGTTTTCTCCTCCTATATAAAGGGGACCCCAATTATTTTGTAAAAATATGATCATTCGTATAAAACATTCTTATTCTTCTTATTTAACGTAATCTCAAAATACTTTTCTGTTTTATTGCCATTATTTTATTGTTCATACTTTATTACTGTTAGTGTGACCTCGAGGTCCCTAAACAAGTCGAGCGCGAGGCCCCCTACTGTTCCAACAATACAAATTTGGTTCTTTATTTTTTCTCACATAAGCTTAATATTACTTGTATAATCACCAGTATAAAAATATATCATATTTCTTTAAAACCACAAAATATCTTTAATTATTAAGCTCATTTTTTGAGGTAAATGGGGCGTGATAAAAACAACACTCTCTGGATCCGGAACGAGTTCCAAAACCTCGGAAAACATGGTAAACGGTTAAACACGACAGATAAAGTGTCGTAATAGTCGTAAATGAGCAGATATCACGACATAAATCTCGCTCGATGTCAGTTACGGATAAGTAACTAATAAAAAAGTAAGATTTTTACCTTTTTAAACTTCTACTGGGGATGAAACGCTCCTACTGTATAAAGGGGAAGTTTTTTCTTTTGAGCAACACATTGTAACACGCGAATAAAAGCAATACATATTCATTTTTTGCTTTCTATCTATTGCAAAAGTATTGTTCTCATTCGATCTGGGTTCGAACCAAGGGTCCGTTCGAAGATGAAACTATTGTTCAACCAATGTTTGAGCTAGGCCGTAATATTACAAGTGGTTTGATTATTTATTTTGTCTTTATCTCGTTTGTCTACTATTTTTTGATTATTTGTGTTGAATCAATCCACCTATCCTTAAAACCGCACACAAATTTAATTATTATCCGATTGAACAGTAAACACAGAGTAAATTGAATAGTGTTCTTCTAAAATCTAAGATTTTTTATATGTTTCTTCTCCTTGCAGTTCTTTGTCTCTCCATCAATTGAGAGAAAAGAAACATTGCAGATATCACACTTCGGTTTTCAACGAGCAATTCTACTGCTTCCAGAACAATATCTTATGTTACATGTCAAATCTTGTTGAGTTTGAAACGAGATAGCTAAAATTTGAAACAGACTGCAGTATGAACCAATATGAACTAGATTTCAATTATTGAAACCTTATTTGGTTTGACAAAATTTTCTTGACCGTGAGTAGATGAGAAATGGAAATTAATTTTGTTGCAAGTTACCTGGTACTTTTTAATGGATTTTGGTTTAGTAGGCACCTAATCGTTTACCCTCAAAATCGGATAACAGTTAAAGTGGTAAGTTATTTTAAGGATACATGTATTAATGTGATACAAAGCGATAAATTGAGTTAGATTGAATAAATAAATAAAATGAGTTCAAACCACACGAGGAGGATAGTTTCAGTCTTAGTGAAATATTCGATCTCGATCCGGGCTCGCAATGACCAGCAATGATAAACAAGAAAAAGAACTAATAATAGAGAAAATAATAATATATTGCTTCGGAGTTCGTGTTACAATGTGTGTTATGAATTATCCGACCCCCTTTATATAGTAGGGGAGTCATACTCTAGGTACAATACTATAAAAGGTAAAAAAAGCTTCTAATTAACATATTACCCCGACCGTTGCAGTCCGATCCTACCCAAAGAGATCCTAACTTAATATGTAAGTACCACTGCACCCATGGTCATAGGACCGAAGATTGTCGACAACTAAGAGAAGAAGTGGCCAGGTTATTCAACAACAGGCACCTCCGAGAGTTTCTGACTGATCTGGCCAAAAACAACTTCAGGAATAGCGACGCCAACAAACAGGCCGACAAGAGGAGCCTGAGAACGTTATAAACACGATCATTGGAGGGTTCGATGTCCCCCAAGGACCAATGATAAAGTGCAAGTATATATCACGAGGGAAAAATGCATCCGAGACTATGTCCAGAATAGAACCATTTTGTTTAGCGACGAGGATACCGAGGGCACCTTGCAACCTCACAATGACGAGCTAGTAATATCCATACTTATCAATAAATCTCGAGTTAAACGTGTGTTGATTGATCCAAGTAGCTCGAACAACAACATTAGATCAAGGGTCATAGATCAATTGGGATTACATGATCAAATAGTGGTAAGGTGTTGAACAGATTTAACATGGCATGCAAAACCACTAAAGGGGAGATAACCCTGCCGGTGAACACCTTCGGGATGATCCAAGAGACATAGTTCAACATGATCCAAGGGACATCAGGTATAAAGCTATATTCTAAAGGCCGTGAGTTCACAACATGAGTGTGGTGCCCTTGACCTTGCACTAGGAGTTGAAATTCCCTACAACGAGAGAAGTAGAGATAGTCTAAGGAGAGAAACTGGTCGTAAATGAGATCTTTGCAGTGGATGAGATATTCTGGTGCCCGCAGTTTTGATGTCAAGGAACGGGGAGCTGATTGAGGAAAAAATGAAATAGAATCACTGATGCGCATCTCGATTCAATCAGAGAAACGAGGAATACACAAAGAAGATAATTACGGTGATCTCTATAATTTGATACAGACCTTCCCAGTTCGGTCCCAACTTCCCATTGTCCGGGTTCTGGGTGCTTAGTATGACCTTCCTTAACACCAAGTCCCCAATACTGAAGTGTCAAAGGTTGGATCTCCAATTGTAATACCTTTCGATCCGTTATTTTTGGGCAGCCAACCATATGAGGGCGGCCTCATTCCATTCATCTAAAAGTTCCATGATCATACTCATGGCCTCGTCGTTTGAATATTTGGTGTCATATCGGAATATAAGATTTGATTCTCCCACTTCGAACAGTATTAGAGCTTCGTCACCTTAGATCAAAGAAAATAGGGTGCCCCGCTACTTGATTTTGAGGTCGTACGATATGCCCATAGGACTTTGGGCAAGATTTCTTTCCATTTTTCTTTAGCGTCCGTCAACCTATTCTTGAGGTCTTTAAGTATGGTATTGTTCGTGAACTCCACTTTCCCATTCACAATAGGGTGATAGGGTCTTGATAGAATTTTCTTAATCTTATGTTCCTCAAAAAACTTGCTCACTTTGCTGCCGATATACTGCTTCCTGTTGTTGCACACGATCTCAGCCCACATTTTGAATTGTTATATTATGTTGTCCCCGATGAAATCAATAACTTCCTTCTCCCTGAATTTCTCAAATGCCTAGGCTTTCACTCATTTAGAAAAATAGTCAGTCATAAATAATACAAATTGAGCCTTACCGGTTGCCTATAGCAGAGGGCCGATGATGTCTATCCCCCATTTCTTGAATGACTACGGTGACAAGACCGAATGTAACAGATCCCTGGGATGATAAATCATCTGAGCATGCCTCTGACATCTGTCATATTTTTGTACGAACTCCTTAGCGTTGTTTTCCATATTGACCTAGTAGTAACCAACTCTGATTATTTTTCGAACTAATAATACAACGTTCAAATAATTTCCGTAGGTTCCTTCATGGACTTCCCTTATAACATACTCGGTATCTCCCGATACTAGAAATATTGCAAGTGGGCCATTGAATATTTTCCTAAATCAGGTATTGTCTTTGAATAAGCTTAATTGGTGTGCCTTTGTACATTAAACCCTCGATTTTTTAGGATCCTAGGGCAGTTTTTTGGTCATTAGAGACTTTATATATTTGTTTCTATAGTCCCAGGTTAGGCTTGTTGAGTTTATCTCGGCGTGACCTTCTTCCACTATCTATCTTTGTACGACTGTCCTCGAGTTTAACTCATTGTCGTTGACCGACAATACCAAGTTAGCGAGGGCATCGACCTCGCTGTTTTGTTCTCGAGATACATGATACAGAGTCCGCTCCTTGAAGCAATGTAGGGTTAGCTACGGTTTATCCATGTATCTTTGCATTCGTTCTTTCCTAACTTCGAATGTCCTACTAACTTGGTTCACCACACGGAAGGAGTCGCATATAGCTTTGATCATATCTGCCCCTAGGCTTTTAGCCAGTTCGAGACCTGCAATCCTGGCCTCGTACTCAGCTTCTTTGTTAATCAATTTTATAGTCCTGATTGATTGTCTAACTACATTACCTGTTATGCCTTTAACACGATGCCAAGTTCGGGCCCCTTTGCATTCGAGGAATCGCTCGTAAAGAGGGACAAAATTCTTGAGAAATTCCCCATGTTCAGCAACAACCCCTTTGACCTCGAGTATTAGGGATGGTGTGAAGTGGGCCATAGAGTGTGCCAAAATTTGATATTTTATAGTAGTTCGTGCAAGATATTTGATATTGTACTCGCTAATTTCCATGGTCCGTTTGGACAATCCAGAGAACTCGGGTTTATGCATTATATTTCTCAATGGTAATGTAGTCATGACACATATGGGATGGCGTTGAAAATACAATTTCAGCTCCGTAGAGGCTCTTAGAATAGCAAGAACCAATTTTATAACTAAGGATACCTAGTTTGGGCCTCGCCCAGAGTTCTGCCAATATAATATATAGTAACTTGTATACCTTATTCTTCCTGGATTAGGAATCCACTTACCACCACCACGGATACTGCTAAGTATATGTACAAGTATTCATCTACCTTCGAAGTGTGAAGTAAATGTGGGATCAAGAGGTACCATTTTAGTTCCTCTAAGGCTTGTTGGCACTCTGAAGTCCATGAGAAGTTATTCTTCTTATACAACAGTGAGAACCGATGCCTCTTGTTGGAGGACCTTGAGATGAATCGACCCAAAGTAGCTATGTGTCCGATTAACCTTTATACAGCCTTGACGTTGTCCACTATGGTAACGTCCTCTGTGTCCTTGATTTTATTAGGCTTGATCTCGATCCCCCGGTTAGACACCATGAATCCGAGAAATTTTCCAGATCCGACTCCGAATGAACATTTTTCTCGGTTCAGCTTCATATTGTATTTCTTTAGTATGTTGAAGGTTTCCTGCAAAAACATAAAATGGTCCACTACTCACAGAGACTTAACCAACATATCATAAATGTAAATCTCGATCGATTTTTCGATTTGTTCTTCGAACATTGGATTTAATAGGCGTTGGTTAGTGGCACAAACATTTTTTGGTATGAATGGCATTACGTTGTAGCACTTGGTGCCATACTTAGTGATGAAGGAATTTTTTTTCTGATACCCTAGGTTCATCCAAATTTTATTGTACCCAGAATAGGCATCGAAATAACTGAGGATCTCATGGCTGGCCTGCATCGATCATGTTATTGATGTTGGGCAAAGGCAAAAAGTCCTTTGGACATGCCTTATTTAAATATTTATGGTCTATAAACATTCTTAATTTATTCCCTTTTTTAAGGAATACCAGTACGTTTGCTAACCAGTACGGGTAATTGACCTCCCGAATGGACCCTATTTTAAGGATTTTAGATACCTCTTCTTTAAAGAATGCGTGGTTGACTTTGGAATGAGGTCTCCCTTTTCTATTTGATTGGATGGATCTTCGGGTCCAGGCTCAACTTGTGAGTTGTTATTTCCTGAGGGATCCCTATCATATCAAGGAGGGACTAAGCGAAACAATATGCGTTAGCTATAAGGAATTTAATGAGATTTTCCTAATCTCATGACTTAACCCCATACCCAATTATACCTTACAATCAGAAAAATGCTTGACTAATATGACCTGCTCCAGTTCTTCGGTCGTCGATGTAGTGGCATCGGAGTTATCGGGGCTATAAAAGACCTAGGAACCTCTTAGTCGTCATCTTCATCCGTCCCCTACTACTCCGGTTAGGTCGGGGCTGGTGTCGGTAATTGCTATTTGGATTCATCGTTGGTGACCGGATCCAGACCCTTTGTTGTTAAAAGTGGCGATATTGGGATCATATCTTTAACTGAGAACATTTCCTTTATGGCCGGTTGTTCTTTGTAGATTGTTCTAATCCCTCCTAGCATTGGGAATTTCAACACTCGGTGCAAAGTTAAGGGTAGTGCCTTCATGATGTGGATCCACGACCTCCTGAATAGAGCATTGTATCTCATCTCTCCTTCAATCACATAGAACTTGACTTCCTAAATGGTTCCGGCGGTGTTCACCGACAATGTTACTTTCCCTTTAGTGGTCTCACATGACATGTTGAATCCGTTTAGAACTTGGACTGTAGGCACAATTTGATCTTGTAGACCGAGTTGTTCCACGACTCTCAATCTGATGATGTTGGCCGAGCTAGCTGGATCAATTAACACACGCATAACTCGAGATTTATTCATGAGTACAGATATTACTAGTGCATTACTTTAGGGCGGCTGAAGCCTTCAGCGTTCTCGTTTTTAAAAGACACGGTTCTCTCTAACATGTAATATCGAGTCAGTTTTCCCTTGTGATCGATATTTTGGTACGTTTTAGCATCGACCCCTGGGAAACATTGACCCCATCGATGATCATGTTAATGATGTGCTGAGGTTCCTCATGTTCGATCTATTTATTAGAATCTCCATTTTTGAAATGATTCTTGGATCGATCGCTTAGGAACCCATAGAGATGTTCATTATAGAATAGCCGGGTTACTTCCTCTCTTAATTATCAGGAAATCCTTTATTTTGTGGCCATGAGTGCAATGGTATTTGCACATTAGGTTAGGATCCCTTTGGGCTGGATTAGATTGTCGAGGTCGATGCGACTTAGTGTCTTTGATATGTCAGATGGCAGATATGATGGCAGAATTATCGATGTTAAAGTTGTACTCAGATAACCTTGGCATTTCCTTAGGTCCGATGGGCTTGTTGAAATTGTTTTTGCTCATGAATTTGTGGTTGCTTTGACCTCAATCACTTCTCCTTTCACTTCTAACAAGGTTTCGGCCGGTCTCATTACCTATTCGATCTCCATTGTATAGTTGGTACAAATCCCTGATTGATCGTAGTTCAAGATCAATGTCTCACTTGAATCTGTCGATGGTTCTCATGGGATAAACGAACCCACAAAAGGCCCCAAATTGATCATCTTTGACCTATTTTTTTATTGATACTGGTTATGTACATTGGCTCAAGTAACAGCCAAATATTCTACCAAATTCTTTTTCAACTGATGTGAAGCCAACGAGTTTCAAACATTGAGTCCCTGGATGAAGTCTTGAACGGCCCGATCGTCCGCGACCAAAAGCAGGTCCATCCGTTCTATTTGAAATACGGACATAAATTCTCTGAGCATCTCATTATCTCTATGTTTCACTTTGAAAAGGTCTGACTTCCTGGTCTCGACCTTGATGGCCCCAACATGTGCCTTTACGAAGGAATCTACAAGTATAGCAAATGAATCAATAGAATTAGGAGGTAGGTTGTGATACCATATCATAGCTCCCTTTAGCGGAGTTTCCCCAAAAGTTTTTAGCAGGACATACTCGATCTCATCTTCCTCTAAGTCGTTCCCTTTTATCGCGCATGTGTAGAAGGTCACAAGCTTATTTGGGTCAGTTGTTTTAATATATTTGGGAGTCTCGGGCATGCAGAACTTCTTATAGATAGGTTTCGCTCAGAGGAAAAGTTTTTTTAACAAACTTTTTCAAATCCAAGATTTTTAGTATTGGTGTCACTCCTAGCATTTGGTCGACCGTGGAATTGTAAGTTTCTGCCTTTTTGTCATTGGGTTCGATTTCTTTTTCCTGATTCTACCCATTGTGTAAGCTCCTCAAGAAACTTTATGATCTCGCGGTTGACTCCCAATTTTTTTTGTTTGGCCTTTTTATGACCGGTTAATTTCTACGGGTGCCTTCCCAGGACAGCTCGAGTTCAATTCTGCTCGAGGTGCAGCTTTGGTTTTGGAGCTGGGTTATTGCTGTCTATTGAGCCTGTAGCATTTTGAAGATCACCCGCAAGTTGATCCCATCATCTTCGTCGCCGTACATATTTTGTGCAATCGATCAGACTTCACTGCGGATGTTGTTCCCATGATTGGTAGGAAAATTTGCATTGATGGCCACATGTGAGCTACCATCAATCGGGTCCGCGACTGGAACTCCATAGATGTCGATGGTGGACACCTCGTTACCGAGTGCGACGTCGTCGTTCTCACTATGGTGGCCGAACTCAGCGTTCACATTTAAAGGGGCAGACTGGGAGTTCGATATTTCAAACTTTATCTTGAAATCAAAGATACTCCAAAGAACATGTGTAAAATAAGGTGTGTTGTGGGAATATGTATCAAATTGCTACTATTACCCTTAGTCCCTCGGTAGGTGCCAATATATTTACCATCAAAATCGAAGAACAATTAAATTTGTCAGTTGTTTTAAGGATACGTAAATTAATTTGATAGTGATAGATTGAGTTAGATTGAATAAACAAAGGTAAAAAGAGTTCAAACCACATGAGGAGGATAGTTCCAATCTTAGTGCATTATTCGATCTCGATTCGGCCTCGCAATGACAAGAAATGATGAACAAGAAACAAAGCTAATAACAGATAAAATAATAAGATTGTTTTGGAGTGCGTGTTACAATGTGTATTATGAATTATCAAACCCTCTTTATATAGTAAGGGAGTCGTACTCTAGGTACAAATCTATAAAAGGTAAAAAATCTTTTGAGTAGCTCATTGCCGATTCTCCATCGATACATGCCGAGATCACCGCCGTGATATCCGACCAGTCACAGATATCATGGCCTTTCGTTGGTTGGGCTCGATTGCCTGATAATGTTCTTCGAGGTCGTTTAGGGGTTACGGAACTCAGAAGTATATATTTTAGATGATGACTACTTAACCCTTTTTATTTCTTAGGGTTGTAATCTAGACCGAGAATAATACAGTGTTCCTTGTGTCTTTCGGGTCTAATATCACTATTTGGCATTTTAGAAAATTTATCCGAGTACAAGTTTTTCTTGGCACTTTAGAAAATTATTTGAGTGCTTATACCCAGTCTTTTAGACTTAAAATATATATTTGGATGCATCATTACATGTGAGATGTCTTAATGTTGCACATTTGGGTGTCTAAAGTTTATATAAAAGAGGCCCTTTTATATACTTTAAACATTATGAAGAGGGTGTCTCCTTTTCATTCAGGCGTAAAATAGGATCAATTGATCCGAATAGATTTTCAGTCTGAAGGAATATTAATCCCCGTTGGACTTACAAGAAGATTTATGTGATTATTTATCCCAGTAACACATTGAGTTGAGGGAATATTGATCCCAAATAAATATATATCTTAGTAGATTTGTTTTGAAGAGACATTTAATCTGATTGAATTTTGAATCCAAATTGGAGTATATGAACATACTTCCAAGTAGAGAGGGACACATGTCTGAAATAATATTTGGGATTTTTATTTATATATACGGGATAATCGATCTGAGTCATAATACAATTAGCCATTAAGAAAGCCCTATATATTTAACTTGGATAGTCATTGTGGGACCGAATATAAGTCACGTGTTTGTTCAAAATGAACTTTATTCTGGTGTCAAATTTACATATATTTATCTTGACTTAGATGTAAAACTCTTATTTTTTTATCGTGGGATTCTTGACTCTAACATGGAGTTCTCGATCCTTTTTGTATAGTATATGTATTTTTGAAGAACTCATTCAATACTGTTTGAAATGTATATGTTTGATATGAGCAAGAGAAGTAATTGAGTTGAGTTGGTAATTAATGTCGGAATACTCTTACGAGTTCTATCTCCCAAGGCAATCAATTGCTTATATCACTTTTTATAATGTTAGGTCAAATTGACTAATCTTGAAGTATAAGTAATCTCCCTAGTATTTGAGTTTTGAGGTATGAGAACTCAAACACTGGAATCATAATCTGATAATCGGCAATTTAATAGTCCCTAGTAGGATAGTTCGTTTTGATATTGATGGACTTTCAAATGGTCCAGTTCCAACATGGGGATGATACCGGAGCTCTTTTTATCAAATATTTGATACTCTGGACGGGAACTACGGAGGTTCCAAAATATTATCAAGGATTATGCCATATCTTGATTTGAGCTATCCATATTGACTTTTATAAGTTATCGATTTAAAGCCTTATTACCGTAGTAATTTTTACTGCTTTCTTTATAAATTTCTCGCATCATATATTTTGTTTGCTTGGCCCATGTGGCATTTTAGCTTTTGAAGCCTTGAGTGTTATCAAATATAATTCTCCTTCAATAAGGCAGTAGAGGATGAGACGTATTCAGAGTTATCGAGAGCATGTTTGTCTTTGGGTAAAGTTTCATTCTACATGTAATAAATGAATATTATGCCAATTCTAAATTAAATTAGTCATGCTTACCTCATTTTCATTCTAATTGATAATAGATTAGGGATTGCCTAAATAAGGGATGGCTAGATCCTGAGATTGTTTGATCGGAAAATAATATTTCTCAATAAGAGCCCCGAGTTGCTTTCGGAGTTAGTGATATCAGCAGTAGATCCGAGAATAGCACATCCGGCTCGATTTTCTTGGGCTCCATAGTTTTTTTGGATTTGATCAATCGATAAATTAATATTTTTGCTCTAAGTTCCCAAGCTAATTTAAGTCTTGTAGCATATGCTTCATACCCGGCTTTGTTATTAGTAATAAAATAATTTACATGAATTATTAACTACTTTCCTTGATAGACATTAAGTATTGTCCCAAACTCGGGAAGTTTAGTACTTGTGGACCTAATTGTGTAGAAGGCCCAGATCCCGAGAATTATCCCAAAAATAACATGTTCGGGTAATATATTCGAGCTAAGATTAATCATGAAATATGCTAAATTTGTAATTTTATAGTCGTACGTGGCTGATAAATAATATCATATTCACTTAGTTCGACTACTCATTTAGCTAGCCTTCCTTACAGTTCATGTTTATGCAAAATATTACGTCATGAAAATATAGTGACTACGAAAATTGAATGACATTGAAAGTAAAGCTTTAGATTTAGGGCAACTACAATTAATGCCAACTTATCAAAATGTAAATATGTAGTTTCCGTATCTGAAATCATTTCATAATAGATAGGAGATTGTATACCTTTATCTTTTATCTTTTTTAATTAAAATTACATTTACCAAGACATCCGAGGTAATTTGGTGTACCGGCAATCATTTTTCTATTTGCAATTTTGAAAGTAATGATGCGTGTTAGATAACAAGTTCGAATGATTCGACTTTTCAGACTAAACTGATATTTCGAAGTTCTGTAACTTTATCTTTTATTATTTGACTCTAATTTCTTCTTTTGCTTGACCGGATTATACCACGAGTCAATATTGAGCATATAAACTTACCTCCGGTGGTACACCTGTTATGTTAGAATGGAGGCATGCAAAGCAATTTTATTAACATATAAAAGTTTAATCAGCTTACCTTTAAATTTGGTATCAAGAATCTCGACCAACATGATCCTTCCTATTCGGGAAGTTGATGATAATTTCTAGTTCTTCAGCATTTGACCTCGTGGCTTCTAATGCCTTCGGTTCAATGATTGCTTACGAAAATATTTGTATAATGTCCAAGGTTATTAAGGAACCTTCATTCCCCGTGGTCTATTCCATCCCGCATATATCTCTTCTTTTTCAGTTGTTAGGTGTAGTATCTTTTGTAACAAATCTCGTGGGTGTTTTACTCGTATTCCTCCTAATGTTCATTCTTTTCCTATAAAATTTTACAATATAGCAAGGTAATTCCTTACCTGTTCGGGTAGATCCGGATCTTTTCCAGCCCGTGAAGAATATCTCGTATCTATTTTGTTTGGACCTATTTTTAGATTTTTATGATTAGATTCGGATCACTCAAAAATCACATATGCATGATCTTCGGACCTGTTTTTGACTTTCAATTGAATGAACATGTCTTCCTCTATTCGAAGCTTTGTATTATATCGAATGTAAATTTTACTCCTCAGTTTCAGGAAGGTCCGACGTTATTCTTCTAACTCCTTCAATCAGGTCCAGAATCACCTCAATTTGGTTTTCGAACCTATTTTTGGACATCTTATTAGTGTCAATTCGACTTACCGTGTCTTCTTCTATTTAAATTCCGATACTGCAACAGTTATGTATATCATTCTCGCATGATAGATAGGAATTCTCGGAGGTGTTCTATCCGCTCGTTCTGTTCCTTGATCTATTTCTGTAACGTTAGAACTAAATTTTGCAAATTAAAATTACCTGGTTGTTTCGTACAGATCCATTATAATCAGATCTTGTACTAATAGTTGCAGTACCAATATATCGATGTACATTTTCTATTTTTCTCTACTTGTTGCTTACATGTCATTATCGTGGCTATTCTTTCCTTTTTATTTTGCATGGTAAACATCTCCAACTTGATTGTCCTCAATTGTGTTAATTGGTAAATTTCGTCCATGATGAAGGCTTAAGCTGAAAACAAGTGAATATTAAAAAATTGTTACTATCTTTGGATGAATGGCAAATTTGTTTGAGTTACAGGCAACAAAACTAAACTGTTTAACCAAAAAAAATAGTTTTCAAGGTCAAAACAATAATTTTATATGACGAGCCATAAGCGACCGAATCAATCTGAAAGATATAAAATTTCGTTAATAAAACGTGATGAAGAATTGGGAAATAAATTCAATGACAGATAACATAATAAAAATAAAGCATAGAAGAAAGAATTTTTATGAATGATCCTTGATAGGATAATGAGTCGAACATAGCTTGAAGTGTTGAACTGTGGCTAACTTGAGAGCAATATGCTATAAACGATAATTTATATAATTGTAGAGAAGAAAATTAGATTCCCCTGATGGTGGTAAAAGTATATCTATTTATAAGGCTAAATCTAAGTAGCCATTCTCCTTGAATTATGGGTTTATTATGTGCAATTACTCAATCCATCCATTACTTTTGGAAGACTTGTAACAGCTGTATAAATGCTGAAATTCCGTAATTGATGAGTTAACTCCATAATTGAAGATTTAATTCCATAATTAATAAGTTAATTCCATAATTTATGAGTTAATTCCATAATTGATGAGTTAATTTCATAACTAATGAGTCAATCACGTACCTGTTGAGTTAATCTCGTGTCTGTTGAGTCAATCTATTAATTGATTACCTTGTTCTGACCTTTACAATTATTTATTGCATTTAGTAATAACTGATTTGTAACTGATGTTGTAATGATGGTAAATCACATATAATCCGGGATTAATTGATTCCTTCCTCGTTTATAGTTATGAGATATTCTCATGCACCTGATCCGGGCTATTTCATGATGATCAGTTCTGAGGCTAACATGCACGGTACGAGTATGTTCGGTTCCGGAGGTGTTTCACATATCATCTTTACATGTCATTCTTCACTTTTCTTCAAATTTTACTGACACGTATCACCATTTAATAGACCCACGCGAGAGTCTAATTTTTACTAATACAAGAGCCATAAAGGGTATTTCAATTTGTTTAAAGAGAGGATCCACTAGTGATGGAATCAACACCAAAGAGTAATATCAGCTTCTTTTATAAGTTTGTGGGTGATGAAATGTTCCAAAAGATGAGATGCATGAGGCCGACGAAAACACATCAGATATATTCTTGACCAGATTGAACATCAGTATAAAGATTGCTATCTTTTTCTCATACTTTGAAGGAAAAGAAAAGACTTTAATTAGCCAATGAAATATTAGTGGTGATATAATATTCTTGTCTGGATATGTATCATCGTTTTCATAGTCAAATGTGTGTGATTTGCTGAGAATTGAAATATGTTTGTCTTCGCAGGGAGGTATATAACAGTGTAATTAATTATGCGAATTTTGATTCAGAATGAAATTTTCTTCCCTTTTCCCTCTTATAAGCAAGTGGACGGCAAAAGGCATAGCCAAACAGGTAAGTTGAGATATGCAAAATATGCTGTTTCTTTTTGGAATGTTACTGAAATTTTGCTGGGTCAAAGATTAAAGAGAAATTCCTATGTGATCATTCATTGAAAAATCATTCGTTTATCAGAATCCAAATTCTTGCTTTCTTGGATGACAAAATCCGGATTGTGATCATTTCCATTGGAATGGCACAATATTTGCTGCCTATTTCATGGAAGATAACTTATCATAGTTAAGTGATAAATTTAAGTTAAAGTACGTATTAATCAGCAATAAAATAATAATAAAAGTGTACATGTTATAAAATAATAAAAGAACAAGAATAATATTGTAGAGAAAAGTAGGGAGAGACAATTCTTATTGATTTGTGATCAATTACAATGGAATAGAACCCTCTATTTATAGGGAGATGGTAACTTAGCCACCAAGTAATAAAACCTAGAATCTCTCTAAATATAGACATCCACCATAAATAGAATTATATTTATAACACTCCCCCTTGAATGTTTATTTAACAGATAATGTGCCTCGTTAAAACCTTAACTAAAATAAAACCTAGTGGGATAAAAATTCTAGAGAAGAAAAAAGAGTACACATATCTAATAATACGCATTTTGGTTGCCTCGTTAAAAACCTCGCAAGGAAAACCCAGTGGGACAAAACCTTGTAAGGAAAAAAGAGTGCAACGCGCATTAACTCCCCCTAATGATAGCGTCAATTCACATCCTTGAGCCTTCGCATCCCAATCTTGTGTACTAGCTTCTTGAAGGTTGACGTCGACAAAGATTTTATATCAGTTTCAATGTATTTTCGTAATGACATAATATAGAGATTAATTCATTCATATATTCAGGTACCTGAATCTCTCATGAGATATTATGAAGTGTTATGTCATATGATCTTCTAAATCACTTGCCTCCTTTATTATGATCATTTTGATTATTTACTCACCTTCTTTACCAAGAAGATTATTTGAAATTGATTGACTTTACGCTTTAAGTGTACCATAGACATTGTTTTTCTATGACTTAATAGGAGCATTTGCAATGAGAATACAGTTACTTTCTTTGAGTCAGCAAGTGCGCCTGACATGTTTTGCAATAAATTGCACATGAATTATCCTTTTATGAACTTCAAGTTCATATTATTTTATTCAAGGATCTAGATGCAGAAACGAGAATTTATTCCTCGTAACTTTTCTTAACTGTTTATCATGTCTTCCCCTCATGTTAGAAAAACTAACTTGTTTCCTCAACTTTGAGAACCCATCTTTGTGCGTTATGGTGTTAATCAAAATATATACTGCACGTCAATAATATTATGATGGAATTATTTGGTTCCTGACCGTGAACCACTTGTGAGGGGAGAATGTAATATTCTTTCGTATATAACCTATATCAAACTGATATAGATAACTTTGTTCTCATAAGCAATAATTTAGCGATTAAGTGGAGGCACTCAATAAATTATTTTGATAAACCAACTGTGATATAGACCAACTTATCAAGATGAACTTCTTGTATAGAAAATCTGGAAATTATGCTCTAAATCAAATTATTGAGCAAGTTACCTCGCACACACCGGCCAGGTTGTGGGTTAATAATAATTGTGCATGTAACCATCTCATAGATGCATCTTATTAGGTATACATGACAGGTGAATGAGCCCATATTCACCTTTGATATTTCTAGTATTCATGGGATTCAATCCCAATTTTAGTTGGTCGACTAATTAATGAGAACAAGCAATGTAAGAGAATTCGTAAAGAACTTTCTAGTTCTTTAATATTTACCCATGTGAATTCTCTATTATTATTGCACATCATACTTTAATTGATATGGCAAAACCAATTATGCCAACTGGATAAATTATCAATATTGATAAACTTCAGATTTACACCATGATGTGTGCAACTATGAATAAACATCAAGCTTATTATGATATGGGTTTTTATATCAATATCCACTTCATTTTGGTATTCTTTGTTTATGTAGTACAAATTGGAGAATAAAGTGGGTAGATATTAGATCTTTCCTTTATTTATAGTCTCAATATAATCTACCGCTTTCACGTATAGTTTGGAAACTGGATAAGTTTCTTTGAGACTTACTACAATACAATACATTATTGGTAATCAATTGTGTTTCTCCAAAATAGTAATAATTGGCTCTTCCAGAGCTCTCAATTAATTTGGTACTACCACATATTCATCAACATCCATATGGTGAATATCTCTATTAAAGAGAAAGTTATACCATTACGTGTATGGTCAAAATTATATGCAAGATTCGTTTCTTGCATTACCGTTGTCTTTTAATAATCACAATGCCAAAATATTTTGGCGTACAATAGGTACGTGACCAATGACCATTCATGCCATAATAATGACATTATTTATGGTATCATCTCAAACCTTCTTCTAGAGGTGAGTGTGATATATTCACTACCACTAGCACGTTCAAACTCTTTGATTTTTGTAATGTATTTTAGAGTTTTGGTTTTTAATAAATTAGGAATTGAAATTAAAATAAAAAAAAAGAAGAAAAATGGAAAAATGAAGAGAAAATCGGAATGGGCTGAAATAAGTTAAGCCCAAACCAAAGCTAGCCCAAACCCACTTTTACTGCAGCCCAAATCCCTGCCCATGTACCATCTTATGTAATGGATGATCTGAACCGTTGGATTAAATTAATTCAACGGCCAAGATCATTCATCTAAGCCCAACCCGTCTCCCAACCAAGAAACGACGCCGTTCAGTGGCGTTTGATCTGAGCCGTTCGCTCAATCTCATCAAACGGTCCCAAGCCCCCCTCACAACCCAAGCTTGCCCCGACCCAGTTAACCCACACCAACCCAATCTCCAATTATCAAAACGATGCCGTTTTCGTTGACCTGAAAGATCCTGGCCATTAATCATACATGATCCAACGGCCAGGATCGAATCCACACCTAGGTATATATTCCTAATCTATCACCCCACGCCCCCTAAACCCCCCTCGTCTTCATCGTCTTAGAGACGATCAAAGCCAGCCTCCCGAGGATAAGTACAGGCGTCCCCGCACCGATCCACGAGACTCTACCAACCGGCTCATGACTCGCGAGACCTGTTAACCTAGGCTCTGATACCAACTTGTCACGACCCAAACCCTGGTCGTGATGGCGCCCAACACAATGCTAGGCAAGCCCGACCATATTATCCCTTAAATCAGCCAATTATTAATCAAGTTAAACTTAAACAGTAAAAAGATCATATCAGGTGATAAGCGAAATGTAAAACATACAAAATACGGTCCCAACCATATCGTGGTGTCACGAGACTGAGCCTCTACAGAATAGCATCCTAATACAAACAAGTCTAGGTAAATAGGGAATCAACAAGATGATAAAGAAGGAGAAACAGGCTCTGCGGACGCTGGCAGCTACCTCATAGTCTCCGCAAGAAGTAGATGTGAGCAGGCAGCAACAATGTCTCAACCGCTCTCGGGTACCTGTGAATCTGCACAAAAAGTGCAGGGGAGTGGGGTGAGTATATTTCAACTCAGTGAGTAACAATAATAAATAATAACTGAAGGTAAGAACTCCTGTGCTATCACTTAGCACTTCTAAGGCAACCCTCACCGGTACGTCATCACTATAGTAGTACTCTAACCTCCAATCTACGTTTATCTCTACAAGATTCCACACTGAACCAACCCTCACTCGTACCCCTACGGTGTACGGCCATCTCAACGTATAAAGACACATACTTATGTCTATAATGTATAAGTATTTAAGTAGATAGTAGGATATGATTAAGTATAATGTTGCGGCGTGTAGCCCGCTCCAATACATATACCACTACGGCGCGCAGCCCGCTCCATTTAACGTCGACGACGCTCACTGGGGGTGTATACAGACTTCGGAGGGGCTCCCTAGGCCCAAGCACTATTATACGGCGGCGTGCAGCCCGATCCACACATGTATTACTGCGGCGTGCAGTCCGATCCAATATTTATATGTATATATATTTATACTGCTGCGCGCGCGCAGCCCGATACCATAATATACACCATTGCTTACTGAGAATGTGTGCAGACTCAGACTCCGAAGGGGCTCCTACAGCGCAAGCGCAATAATACTGCGGCGTGCAGTCCGTCCCACATGTATATTACATGTATATTACATGTATATTACTGCGTCGTGCATTATATATACTGTTGCGGCGTGCAGCCCGATCCAATATAGGTATATATATATAATACCTCATAGTGGGTCCTCGACCCTATCCCGGTCAGTATATACTTGGCCTCTCAGGCCCAATACAATATATCACAGTGGGTCCTTGACCCTGTCTCAGTCAATATAGACTTGGCCTTTCAGGCCCAATATAACATCTCATAGATAATCTCTCTCAATGTACACATCTAGTACTGGCTCATATTATGCTATACAGCTAGAGCTATGGCTGAGTGAACGTTTCCAACACGGTATACGGGTCACCTAGCTCTATAGGTTCCCTAATGCTCTACAGATCGGCACAAGGCCCCAAACATGGCTATTAGCCCAATCGTACAGTTATAATCTCATTAACAGTCATACAACACAGTATTCTATTAGCCGGGAAGGACCAAGTCCAATTCCCCAATCACAATGTCACCACACCCGTCATAGAACGCATGTCTCATCTCAATATAGCACTGTGAAGTGCTAGTACGGGGTTTCAAACCCTCAGTACATTGTTTACTACTACCACTCACCTCGAACCGGTAGAATCTTCAATCCGCCTTGCGCTTGCCTCGCAAATCAATCTCCTCGGGTGCCAAATCTGCTCAAAATCATAGAGAATGCATCAATATATGCTAATTTCACGAAATTCATTCGAATTAACCCAATTTATATCAAAACTCACAAGTTGTCAAAACCCGACTTTTGGTGCGCTTCTTGAAAAATTATAAAAGTTATATATTCGGAACCCTCGTCTCAATACGAGTCTAGGCATATCAAATTTACCAAATTCGGACTCTATTTGCCCATTCAAAACCTTGATTTTCTAAAGTTCAAGCCTAGGGTTAAATCTTCCATGAACCACCCCAAATTCCTCCATTTTCATGATATAATTGCATAATATTATCAATTAATCATAGTTTAAGTCCATAGTTGATTACCTGATGATTTCCCTTGAGTTTCTCTTCAAAATCGCCCAAATCGCCTCCTTAAGCCGAGACCCAAATGTGTGAAATATTTCTGAAATTTTCTAACTTCTGATACAATTAATTCACTGCGATTTTCGCTTCTGCGGACCATTTTCCGCCCCTGCGGAACCGCTTCTGCGACCAATTGGTCGCTTCTGCGAACCCAGGCCTATTTGGCCATTTCCGCTCCTGCGATACACGGACCGCTCCTGCGGGTCCGCTTCTGCGGAAATTCTTCCGCCCCTGCGGTCCTTTCCGCCTCTGCGATCAAGAGTCCGCTCCTGCGGACTCGCCTATGCGATCCCCAATCCGCTTCTGCGGTCTTCTCCATCAAGCCTCCAGACCGCTTCTGCGATATCCCTCTCGCACCAGCGAAGCCGCCCCCGCGAGCCAAGCTCCGCTTCAGCGGTCTCCTCCGCTTCTGCGCCTTGTCGTCCGCTTCTGCGGACTCGCTCCTGCGCCCCCATTTCCGCAGGAGCGAAAACAACAGAATCATCCGAAAACACCCCGAGGCCCCCGGGACCTCATCCAAACACACCAACACATCTTAATACCTTATTCGAACTTACTCAAATCCTCAAAACACGTCTAATAACATCAAAACCCATAATTCACATCGAATTCAAGCCTAAATTCCTTAAAACATTCCGAATTACACAATCAATCAAAAACCCGACTAAACGACGTCCGAATGACCTGAAATTTTGCAGGCACATCCAAAATCACCTAACGGAGCTACTGCAACTGTCGAAATTCCATTCCGGTCCCCGGATCAAAATCTCACCTACCGTTCGGATTTCGCCAAAATTCAACCTTAGCCAATTCAAGCCTATTTCTACACCGGGCTTCAAAATTCAATTCCGATCGCTCCCCTAAGTCACAAATCACCTCCTGGAACTAACCGAATCATCAGAATCCGATTCCGAGCCGTCTAACCAAATAGTCAACTCCGGGTTGACTTTCCTTATTCAAGTTTCCTTTAAAAAGGCTATATGCCTCATTTTCAATCCAATTCACTCCTAACTTCCCCGATAGACTCTAACACTGATATAAAAGCATGAATTATGAAATTACGACACAACGGGGTGGTAATTCCCGTGACGACGGGCCGGGTCATCACAAGTCGTTAGTCTCGAATATTTCTCGAACGTTTCAAATATTAGTTTGAAGTTCGCCAGAACTTGAACGTTTACCCCAAACCACCTCAAATTCACATCAATCACTCCTCACACCTCCCTCGTACCCCTACCAGCCTTAGCCTGGCTCGAATCTTGCCAGAACCGGTCAAGCCCCAAATCCGAGCCCCAAGAACCCTAACTTTCAAAAAAGCCCAATTCGAGCCGGATTAATTATCGATTGAGGTCCAAGGGACTTTAGTCTAGGTGTTCTCAATCGAGAACATCTCGATTAAAGCCCGTTTGGCCTCAATAGTTCCAAACCAAGATCGAACCTGGGTTGACGGATTTCGCTTGAGGTAATTCATTCCCTTATGTCTTCTGTGCGCATTCTGTATTCATATGTTTTGTGTTTTAGTTTTAGTATTTTCCTTTTTTCTAGCATTGTCTACTCTTCCCAACAGACCATTTATTCGGTCAATTCGTTCTCTACCAGTTATGTTTGATTTCAATACTGTAATTGCTTTTTATGTATAGTTCGTTTGATATCGTCAAACGAATTAGCTCGTATGTTTGCTTTTCCCTCGGTCTGCCTGTATGTAATTCATAGGTTTATGAGTTGTTGATTGTTGTCATACAACTTAGGTTGTGAATTGGATATAGCTGTTAATGATTTGAATCAGAATGTTAGCATCATAGGATTTAAAAAAAAAAGATGCCTTACCCATGAAATGAACTAGTCGGATTAACTAGAAACCATGTGATAATCGGGCATGCTTGATTCAGCCTGACATTCTGATAAAATAAAATAGTTTAAGGAAAAGGGGTTGTCAGGGAATTTGGCCAGGAAGTTAACTTATTAAATTGCTCTTAAGAGCTAGAAAAGGAGAAGTAGCATGGGTTTAAGGGGTTGTTTAAATAGAAAAACAGGCTGCTAGTATACTTTAGGATTAAAAATAGAATTGGACATTAGTTAGTGGGCTGGGCAGAGAATATGGTGGGAGATTTGGGTTTATTAAATCTGCCAGAATGTGTTTAAGAGGGGGAAATGATTAAAAGGGTAAGGGGATGCATATGCAAGTGAGGGAGATGAGTTGTTATTGTTTAAGGGGCTGTCCTGGTTCTTTTTGGCTATAAAAAGAGGATCAAAAAACAGAGATGAGAGGTCATTTTATTAGAGATTGGAGAGTCTTCTTTGAGACTTGAGAGAGATAATTCTGAAAACAGTGAGTAAATTGAGAGGAAAAACAAACTAAATTTGGGAAAAGATTCTGCATTTCTCTTTCTCATTGTTTCAATTAAGTTTACTGTTCTATTGGATTTGTAGAACAATCTTGAGTGTTGGTCGATTCATTCATGCCCTTTTTGATTCATTATTCAACCACTGGAACTCCAGAGGGGTATTAAGCTGATTCCAGTCAGTCTTTGGGTCCATTTGAACTATATTTTGATACAACATTGGTCTGTTGAAGTTTTTCAAGTGTTCGTTAGGTATTTTGAAGTTAAAACTGGTCTATTTGAGCTATTTGGTGTCATTCTTGGGTCATTTGATATTACTGGATATAACATTTAGTTGGTTTGGCTTTGAATCATTCCGGGGTTGATTTAAACACTAAGTTTGTTGCTGTTAGCATTCCTGGGCTTTACTTTGTCAAGTTGGTACTGTTTGGCCTTCTTAAAGTTGTCCCATTGCTGTGATTGTTTACTGCTGAAACTGCTGAATCATTTGTGTTGCTGCTGTTGCTACTGTGTTACTACTGCTGATTGTTTCTTCTCCTTCTTCTATTGTCATCATCCAGGTACACAGCTGAATTTATTTGGTGTAATTTTGGGATGGACACATGAAAAAAAAACGGAGTTAGACTTTGGCAGTAAATTCTGTCGTTATTAAATGCTATCATAGTTATTTGAAATATTATTTAGTTGCTGCATGTAATAATGAGACTGAAATCTACAGACTTGTTCACTGGAATGTGTGAAAGACATTTATAATCTCATATGAGTTTAGTTGTTATAAGCCTAGATTAGATTAGTAAAATTCTTGTCAATCAAGCAGTCACTACTATGTGTTATTCTTTTTAATTGTGAGAGTTTCATACGTGAGCTGTTTAGGTAACAATTAGCTATTTAGGTAACAGTTAATTTTGTTAAAATTCTGACTTTTATGTGTATGAATCAGCTTTTTGTTGTAAGATTAATAATAGATATGATCTTTTGGAACTAGTATACAATTATTGCTTTATAATACAAGTGTTAGGAACATTATGTTAACAAGACACTGAATACGAATTTGCTGTTTTAAAAAAAATGTTAGTTAAAGTAAGTGATAATTCTGTATTTAAAAGGTTTAAAAACACTTTTATAAGTTTAGTTTAATTTCGGGTAGATTTAATCGTGAAACTTGTACTTGACATTAGTTAAACATTGAAACTTGGTTAATTGTTCTTATTCATTCATATGGGCTTCAACGCACTTTCAGCAGGCCCAACAGGGTTCAAGTCATAAAACACAACCGAGGATATAACACTTGGGAAGATAATAAATAATTCGGACTCTTTCTCTCTTTTAGTGACTAATAAAGTAGAAAAATATAGACTGCTTTAGGATTGACCCATAATAAATAAATTGAGCCTCGCCGCATTACATATACAATTGCGGGGCCCTCAAATAAACTGTTATAAAAATTTAGACTCGGGAAGACCGTTTAGCGAATTTCACAGTCTTTCCCAAAGTTAACAACACGATAGACTCTTTAGGCATGCCTTTAATAAAAATTACTTTCCTAAATACGGGTGCGCATTTATGTGACTCAAATCTTATTCTCGGCGAAACTGAAACACATTAAAGTCACAGGCGCACTGGTTGCGGTGTGACTCGAAATGTGTTTTCGTGACGTCGCAATTATTCTTCTATAATTAAAAAGCGGAACATTAAAAGCACGTAATTAAAATATATAAAGAAATCAGATAAAAACAAAAATAGCAGTTGAGCGACCGTGCTATAACCACGGAATCCGGGAGTGCCTAACACCTTCTCCCGGGTTAACAGAATTCCTTATCCAGGTTTCTAGTTTCGTAGACTGTAATACAGAGTCATAAATTTCCTCGGTTCGGGATTAAACCGGTGACTTGGGACACCATTATTTTCCCAAGTGGCGGCTCTGAATAATTAAATAAATTGATCCCATTCCGACTGTCCTTTAAGTGGAAAAACTCCTTCATTGATTATTATTATATCTCTTCTCGGGGTGTAGTATTAAACAGTGGCACATTACATTTACGTACATGCGCGCGGTAAAAAGGAGGTGTGACAGAGTGAAGGATTATTTTGAGAATACTTATTGTTCTCATTACCACAATGATGACGATATAATTTCGTCTATTGCCACATCCATATACATTGATTATTCATGGTAATAAATTTGTCTTCTTTGAGACGCATTACATACTACTATCACATTCTCTTAAGGGAATGAGAATGGATCAAATTTAATGGGACAAATTTTTATTCTTTGCCCACATGACCATGGCAAGGCATAGAAATTTTACCACTTTAGGTGGTAATAGTTTCTTACAAACTCCATTAGAGTTATAATCAAACTTTGTTGTCTTTGCTTGTATATAAAATCAAAGTATAGAATAAAAGAGAAAAATACGGTAAAATACTTACCTTAAATCCAAAATTAATAATGAAGGAAGTTCATAAAACTATTGACAATTATTATGCTCAACCCCAAAGCTTCTACTCAATTGGTTAGAGTCTCGTGCTGATAACGTGTTATGAAATAATAAAAGAACAAGAACAATATTGTAGAGAAAAGTAGGGAGAGACAATTCTTATTGATTTGTGATCAATTACAATGGAATAGAACCCTCTATTTATAGGGAGATGGTGACTTACCCACCAAGTGATAAAACTTAGAATCTCTCTAAATATAGACATTCACAATAAATAGAAGTCTATTTATAACAGTACGTAAAAACACATGCCATGTCATTGTTCTGCCCAACTAGTCAGAGTAAGACTAAGGGTGTGTTTGGTATAACGGAAAATGTTTTCCGTGGAAAATATTTTCCAAGAAAAGCCTTTCTTGAAAAATAAATAGCAATTTTATTCATTTTTCGGTGTTTGGTAAGCAAATTAAGGAAAATGACTTATCAATAGTATTCACAAATAATTTAGATATAATAAACATGAAGCCATAAACTATCAGACCAACAACTTTTCGGACCCACAAATTTCATAAACTTTGGATCCGCTAAACTTTCAAAATTGCGAAATTTCGAATCTGTAAACTTCCAAACACATAAACCTATTAACCCATTTTGGAACTTGTAAAATTTTAAGCCTTTAAACCGATAAATAATAAAATTAAAACTGAAAAATATAATTAATTTTTTTTCCAGGAAGGGGAAGGTGGGGGGTAGTGTGGATGGTGCAGACAAATGAAAAAATAGAAATTTAAAATTATAAAATAAAAAAAATTAAGGAATTTTTTTTGGCGGGAGGGGGGAGGGGCGATGAAGCGGTAGTAGGGTGGGTGTTACGGGAAAACTCAAATTTTGAAAAAAAAAATCTTTTTTCAAGAGGCGGTGGAGCGGGTTGGTGAGGCTTGGGAAGGTTGAGAAGGAGTTTTAGAAAATATTTCCCCTTCTCTTAATAAGGAAACATTTTCTTCCAATCGGAGGAAAATGAATTGATAAGGAAAATATATTTCAAAACATTTAAGCCAACCAAACATTGAGAAAATTAAAAAATATTTTCCTTTCGTACCAACATCCTAAATATGCTAGAAATTAGCCACCGATTACAGCTGTTCGGAATCACAATGCATCCTTTTTGGCGACAATATTATGTGTTAACTGATTTTTTCATACAGTAGCATAAGTTCTTTGAAGTGTTAAAACAATTATTTCTAGTTTTATCAGCAGATTGAGGCGTTGAGGTAGTTGAAATGACAAACTATTTTGCTATTAATTCTATTTCCTGATTTGGTAAGTTGACTTAATGACCTTGACTAGGGAAATAAAGTTAATTCAATATTCTCAAGGAAAATCAACAACTTTACCTGAAAAGTTTCTAATAAAAGGAGTCACAAGAGCAAATTTGATAACATGCTAGATATACTTGTAATCCGATATGATTTACCTTTATGTTGGTGTGTTTTTAGGCGTCTTGAAGCTTGAAATATGACCAATTGAGCTTAATAGTTGAAGTTTGTTACGTAGAAAGTCAAGAATAAAAACTAAAGGTAGTTTGAATAATAATAAAACTAAAATGCAATTTCTGAAGAAATAAAAGGAAAATCGTGACCCATATAATAAACTAATTGCAAATAGAATAGGAAAAATACAGGAAAATTGTGACCCCCGGCAGTGAAGTAACTTCCCATAGCAAAAGAAAAGCATAGGAAAATTTGGAATTTCAACCAAATCCTGTGCGGAGCACAACTATAGCACCAATACAAATTCGCCTGTGTTTTATCTTAAGACACCATCGTTGAAGCAAATTTGAGCCCGGAAAATCCTCAAATCTACTCCATAAGACGAATCGAAGAGTTTTTGTTTCTTCTTTCTATCTTTATTTCTATGGATATATGTTTATATATTTTTGAGTAGTATTATGAGTAGCTAAACCCTTTATATACGGTTTTGATAGAGCCTTTTGTAAGATTAATTCTTGTTATGGTTTATATAATTGAGCCATTTGATTTCTCTACTTGTTGAACTGCGTGATTGATTGAACGCAATTGATTAATTGTACCTATTTATTATGTATTGCTTGGGAATGGTACATAGTTGTTGAACAATGTCTTTCCTAACATATGCGAGAAATCAATACGACGGATTTAAAGGTGAGATTATGAATAACAATGTCTTGACGTGGCCATAGTGACCAGCAATATAGTGTTGGCTGGTATAGTTCGGAAAAATATGTGTGGTAAATTTTTGTAGTGGCTCGGGAGAGAATTATGATATGTGAAGTGCTCACGATCAGTACAAAATTTTGGATGAAATAATAGAAAACGTACCTGGAAGGATTCCGACAATTGAAAAAATCTTAACTTTAGGTCTCCCTAATCTTGTTTTCAACTCCATCATCCTTAGTTTAATAATTTTTATTGCCTTGAAAAATTGTTAGTAGGTAACCTACTGGAGAGTCTACCAAGGTGTCACATGTTGTTAGTTGTCAATTTGATGGAGGTGATACTATTAACAATGTCTTATGTGTGCCAGCTTTCAAGTTTAACCTCTGATCTGTGTCTCAACTAACAAAAGCTTTAAACTGTTATGCTGCATTTTTTCTAAATTTCTGCATATTTCACGATCTCTTCACTAGGAGGGTGAAGGAGATTGGTAAGGAAGAAGAAGGATTGTATGTGTTGCATTCACAAAGAAAAAACAAAAATAACAGAAGGTTATTGGTGATGGTTGCTCACAGGAATGAAGTTGAATCGTGGCACAAGAGGATGAGACATGTCCCAATCCAAGTTCTTAAGAAAATTCCTAGTATACATAGTAGCAGTACAACAGAAATAAGTCCTTGTGACATATGTCCTTTAGCCAGACAATCTAGGAATTCTTTTCAAGCCAGTAATAGTAGAGCAAAAAATGTATTTGACTTGATACACATGGATGTTTGGAGACCATACAAAGTACCTACATATAATAAAAAAAGATAATTTCTCACAGTGGTTGATGATCACTCTAGATGGATATGGACTTTCTCCTTACATCTTAAGTCTTGTGTTGTTAAAGTGCTAAAAAATTTCATCATTATGGTGAAGACTCAGTTTGGTAAATTGATCAAATGTTTTAGGTCTGATAATGGTTCTGAGTTTTTCAACCACCATTGTGAAACATTGTTCCAACTGAATGAAATTATACATCAGAGTTCCTATCCATACACTCCTCAACGGAATGGAGGGGTGAAGAGGAGACACAAACATGTTCTAGAAACTGCAAAAGCCATCAGATTTCAGAGACACTTGCCAGTGAAGTTTGGGGTGCCTGTGTAGATGCTTCGGTATACATAATAAACAGAATTTCTTCGACAGTATTGGAGAACAAGTCACCTTTTGAGATACTCTATGGGAAGCAACCTGCATTGTCACACATGAGAATTATAGGGTGCTTGTGCTTTGTAGCAAGGCTGCCAAGAGGAGACAAATTTGCACCTAGATCTATAAGATCAGTGTTTCTGGGATATACAAACACATAAAGGGATATTGTAACGACCCGACCCGTTATTACGGGAGTTATCGCCCCGTTTTCCTCATTTAATACTTCAATATGCTAATTTATATGTGTTTGGAGAGTTAGAAGCAAATCGGTGAGAATTAGAATATAAATGAGGCCATAAATCTCTTTTTGAGAAGAATATGTTGGAAAAGTCAACCGAATGTTGACCGATGAGTTAGACAGCTTGGGATTGAATTCTGATGATTCGACTAGTTTTGGGGGATCATGTATGACTTAGGAGAGCAATCAGAATCGAATTCGGAGGTCCGGTGTAGTTTTAGGCTTGAATTGGCTAAGGTTGAATTTTGGCGAATTCTGGATGGTAGGTGAGATTTTCATCCGAGGGTCGGAATGGAATTTTGAGAGTTGCAATAGCTCCATTATATGATTTTGGATATGCGTGCAAAGTTTCAAGTCATTCGGAGGTGTTTAGGTCGGGTTTAGATCAAATGCAAGATTCAAAAGTTTTAGAAGAACTTAGGCTTGAATACGATGTAAATTTGGTGTTTTGATGTTAGTTTTGGTGTTTTGAGAGTAAAACTAAGTTTGCATGATCATATGTGGCATGTTAGTATGTTCGTATGCAGTCCCGAGGAGCTCGGGTGAGTTTCAGATAGGTTTGGGTTGCGTTATGCTCGTTTTTCTTATGCTTCGACATCGTTTCTTCAAACATAAATGATATCATATTGAACAAATGAGCTTGGATTACTGTTTTGAATGAAAAAGTAGATCTGTATCGTAATTACAGACCCGTAGCAAAAAGAATCATCGAATTTGGACATCGTATGAGGATTTTATGGCCATTTTACTAAAGTTGCTCAGATTTTCAGGTTAATGACGAAACTGCCCCTGACGGCGTATTAAAAACCTGCACTATTTGCAAATCTTAAAACCTACATATCTCCTTCATTATAAGGTCAAATTGAGTGATTCAAAAGCCTAAATTCATTAGAATTTCACAAGGAATCTATTGGAAGCAGTAAAACGCGTGAAAAGTATACCTATAATGAGCAGACCGAGTTTTCTTCTAATTTTGGAACGGGAAGAAAGTTTCTGAGGCGATTTTTAAGAGAGAAATCAATGGGTAATCGCTGGAGGTAAGTTTCTTGACTCAAAAACATGATTCTATGATAGAATCAATAACAAAATTCCTGAAATTGGGTAGAATTTGTGAAGAACTAGGGCATAAATTATGAAAACGAATTTTTGGGTTTTGAAAGGCCATTCGAACTCCGATTTCGATAAATTTTATATGCACGGACTCGTGGAGAGACGAGGAATCCGTTAGTACTAATTTCAAAAATTTTCGAGCAGCGGGCCCGGAGTCGGGTTTTACCAACTTAGCGTAATTATGAGTTTTTTCATGTAAATTGAATTGGGTTATGTTTCTTTGACCCGTATTTGATATAATCGTTGTGGTTTGACTAGATTCTACGCACGTGGAGGCGAAATTCAATGGAAAAGGCATTGCGGACGAGTCTACGACTGGTTAGAGGTGAGTAGTTTGTGTATATGGTAGCCTGAGGGTTCGAAACCCCGCTTAGCACATTATGACGCTAGTAGGGCGTGGCTCGCACCCCGTGGCAGGTGCGGGACTGATTGTGACTGGGGATTGAGACTTGGACCATCCCGGATATGGAAAATATGCTATTAGTGATGGAAATACGCTGTGTTTGACATATTTGTGGGCTGTAAGCCTTGTTTGGGGCCTTGTGTCGACCTGTAGTATCCCTAGGGGATAGTATTTATGTGATAGCTATACTTGCTTAATCATTGATCTCAAGTCCTGGAATTTGAAATCACACTATTGAAATGTTAAGTCACCGGTTTTTGCAAATTAAATAAAAGTTAAAGTACTTTTCATAAATTATGAACTTGGAACTGGAATTAATAAAAATGAACTGTTTTTGTGACTTATCTGATTTATGTGGACTGAGGATGGATCGGGCTGCACGCCGAAGCGGTTTGTATGAGGATCGGGCTGCACGCCGCAGCGGTTGATATGAGGATCGGGCTGCACGCCGCAGCATTATTGCGCTTGGGCTGTAGGAGCCCCTCCAGAGTCTGTACACACCCCCAGTGAGCGTCGTCGACGTTAAAAGGATCGGGCTACACGCCGTAGAGGTTATGTGCATTCTATTGCATCTTTATTTGTTAAATTATTCTGTGGTAGCTGTATTGTACTGTTGATGCTAGTTCATCGGAGATTCGGACTGTAGTTAGCTTCATACTGTGGTATTCTGTGGATTTCCTTCTTTCAGCTGCTATTAATATATACTTTTTACTCACTGAGTACTTAGTACTCACCTCTACTCCCTGCACCTTTGTGTGCGGATTCAGGTTCAAATGAAGGTTAGACGAGCACTCCAGCTTTTATTAGAATTTATCCGAGTTGCTGAGGTAAGCTGCTGGCGTTCGCAGGACCTGGCTTCTCTTATTATTCCAGTTTTCCTTTGTATATACATTTTTCATATTTGAGTATTTGGTTTAGATATTGTTATCCGATCATGTTTAGAGGCTCTAGACTTGTGACCCTAGATCTTTGGGTGATTATTTAGTTTAGCTTTATTATTGATAATAATATCCAGGTAATTGATTTGAGCTTCATGCTCGGGATGAGAGTGTAAATGGTCGGGCTTGCCTAGCAGGTTTGTTGGGCTCCATCACGACCGGGATGGGGTCATGACAAGTTGGTATCAGAGCCTAGGTTACTAGGCCACATGAGTCTTGAACCGGTTGGTAGAGTCTTGTGGATCGGTACGGGGACGCCTGTACTTATCCTCGGGAGGCTGCAAACCTTTAGGAAACACTTCACATTTCTTGGAATTCTTATCATGCGTACTTGATTCAGCTTGAGATATAATTTTTGGAATTCTTTCCACACGTCTGTGTACGCTTCGAGCGCTCGGTAATATAATTGCCTTGAGGGTTTGTGATTCCCTGATCGAGGGGCGAAATATAATCTCTACGAGTTCATGGTGGGCCACTCGGGAGGACTTGAGGCCAGATCTTTATCTATGACATGAGCACCAAAGTGCTGATTTTACAAAATGGTATTATGAAATTTCGTGTGATCGGTATTGTTCCTAACTGTGGAAATGGCAGCTTAATAATGTACGAGCTGTCAGGTGTTAGATCCTTATTGTATTCTATTTTGTAGCCCCGAGCTACGGGCGTGGTGAATATTTATCATATCTCTTAGTTGGAAGGTAAAGTGCCTTACGTGTAGTAGAACGAGTTTAGACGCAGGAAGACTAAAGTGATTATGCTATGTGTATCCTGGTGGAAGGTGTTGTACTTAAATACTAGATTGAGGCAAGGTAGGTGGGTCGATTCTGATGTGTAATTGAAGGGTATTTGATATATGTTATGACTCGAGCGGGTGCAACGCATGTTCAGGTATTAATTGTGATAATATGATTCGTATAGTACTTAGATTTAATGTTGTTGAAATGCATTGTGATGTCTTGTTGAGTTGTGGATGTATTGTTAGAATGGTTTGGTGATTCTCTGGCAGGTGGATAGGCCAATTTACAAAGGAAACTCTGCCGAAATTTTTGAAAAATTTGGGACTTAGAAAAGATTTATGTCACCTAAAGAGAGTAGGCTTAACTGTGGTGTGTGTATAAATGCAAGAATTGCAGAAGAGTTAAGGTCTCTGATGATTCGAGTCTCTGTCAAGGCTTGTAAATGACTTGAGTTTAATCTCACTATAACCTTGTGGCATCATTTGAGTAATAATGATATGAGTGGCTAAAAGTGCTTTGATGTATGGCTCGGAGCCAAGTTGGGGAGGTTGTTATTGATTAACTGATTGCACTGTTGTGTGCTATGTTGGTTCTGTCTCTAGTCTGTTGGGAAAATTCGTATAAAGTTTATGGTGCTTCGTAGATGTGAAGAAATACTAGGATGACTTGAACTGCTGTTGGTCAAGAATGTTCGATGTATAGAAAAAAAAAGATAGCTAAATGCATTTGTATGTAATCATGTTCTGCAGTGTCAGAGTTCTAACAAGGCACGAGTGGTTCTGTTCAATAAGACAGTTGAATTATAATTGAATAAGAGTGAATGACGCCCGAGAATGGTTTTGCGGTGTTCAAGATTTTTGCTTGTAACAGTCGGGTGTATTAAGATTGTGTATATGGCTAAAGACGGTGGTTTCGTTAGAAGAAATCAAGACTTGTGTTATGTTATGTGAATGATGGGATTCTATGTATCCGTATTGGGAGGTAATGATAATGAATTCCAAATCGCAGGAAGTTTTTCAAAATAAAGCATTGTAGAATGTGGTACTTCTGGGAAACATTGAGTGAGTATTCAGCGGCCTGTGAGCCTGAGACCGTGTAGTCTTATGTATGAGTCTCGTGTGGTAACCTGAGTTGAGGTATTGTGGTGCTACAGTAAAGGCTAATATTAAATTAAAGATGAATTAGAAAGGAAATTGGTTAAATGGGACAACTTGATAATGAACCGAAACGGTGTAATAAGGATAAGATTAATTCCTGGCATGTGTTCGAAGTAATGAGTCTTGCAGGTATTGTGCAACAAAGCTCTTGCGTGCTGGCAGTTTGCTTAGCTGGGTTTGGGTAAAAGGGACTCAGTCCTGGCAGTTCATCTTGTGCAATAAATTAGGAGAAAGAGTTTGTGATATGTTCTATCGTGGTTTGAAAGGGAGTATATTTCGGTCGGTATGCGAAACATGGAATGTGTAATGACTTTTCTTCTATATGGGATCATGAAGGTCCTTGACTAGTTGAGTGCGTCGATGTATGCGGCGTAGGAGAGGGATGGAAATTTTCCATGTTATCTTAGTGTGGTATGGTATATGCGATGTGTTATGGGAAGTTGATAATGGCATGTTCAAGGTTTTGAGATCAGTTCATAATATATGGGAAGTCATCAAAAATTAACGAGCAGCGCGGGCAGCTGCAGGTAATCTAAGAATCGATCTTTCTGGTGATTAAGGAAAAATGATACTACTATTCTAGTGATTTTGGAAGGTATATAGTCAAAAAGGGACAAGGTGTTTTAAACTGATAATATCTAGTGGTATGGTGGTATTCTCTTGTTGGATCGATGGTGATGATTGAATTATTGATGGCATAGGAAAAATTTCTGAATGACTTTCATGGGATGAATGGATGCTTGATGTGTGTTATATAGGTGATGGAGACTATAAGTCCTCGTAATGTGCCTATGCAATGGTTGTATATCGTGTGTATCAGCACCATTTAGCGATCATTGAAAATTGGAAGCCCTAGTGGCTCTCTCTTAGTTTGATAGGATGAATTTGGGTTATGATACATGATTGCAGACTGGTTGTCATAAGTTAGGTCGTTTAGACTAATGTGATATGGACTATGTCGGAAATGGCACAAATTGCTTAGCAGAGTGCATCAGAGTATGCTCCAGCAGGGTAGTTGTACCCAGGACCAGCGGGCGGCTGGTAGGTATTGCTTTGTCAATTGGGCCTTCGTGGCGGATATCAGTGCAGAGGTTTCTACTATTGATTCAGTTCCGGTATTGGGGAACTTTGTAGGATGCGTTTCTTGTGGCCGAGCTTGAGGCTATATATATGCTTACTGTAATAAGCAATTTGACTCGGTGTGCATTTCTTTTTGTGAGAGTTTTGCATGGATCGGGTGGCACGCCGCCACAGGTTATTTGGATCGGGTGGCATACCGCCACAGGTATGGTATCTGGATCGGGTGGCACGCCACCACAGGTATGTCATTTTGAGCAAGTTGCACGCTGCAACCGTGTAATATGGAGCATAGTTTTTTTCTATAGGTTACCTTGCGTACTATACTTCCTAGTCTCTGAGGAAAAGTCAGTGTTGGGTGTCGCTCGGCGACTGGCACATCGGTTGTGTCCTTACAAGATTTGATGGTGTATATTAATTGTTTCACCATGGGTGAGACTGATTGCTTGAGTTCAGACCTAAATCTATGCGTGGCTGACTATTTTGAGCATGATGAGATGACTTGAGGTGCTTCATGGGTAATAGTGTTTGGATGGAATCATAAGTTGTGGCAAGGCCATATGATGTTATGACCATTCGAGGAGAATTCAGGTACTCTATTTCTATAATGCGAGACTGGATCTCAGTCCTATGTTATGATGGTACAGAGGAATTGAATTACAGCTATTATATTTGAGTTAGTTGTCATGAGTTGAGTATGTTCAGTCGTTTCCTATTTGAGCTTGTGTTGTGCTCGTCGTGGCTTAGGCCGGTGTGGAGGTGTCATATCACTAGTGCGGTGTGTTATAATTAAAATGATCGTTGGAGCCATTAATGAGTGCGGGCATATGTGGTTTAAGCTGATTAGAAAGGTAACATCGATGTTTGTCTCCGAAATCTATTGTGGTATCAGTTAAAAGGGAAATGGATTCGCGAATAGATGACTTGAGATATGGATTCGATATATCGCGTGTTCGGTAGCCGTGGGTAATATGAAGGTGTTGGAATAAGACTTTAGCTAATGGAAAAAGGGTTTTTCAGTAATATTTGGTTATCGTGAGAAATTGTTGCGATTAGAGGCCATCATCTCGAGTGATTGGGTTGTTTGGTACACCATAAGATCTCACCCAGAGTGGCGAGTATGGGCTATTATAGTTGGTTCGGTGTATTCTGAGTATAGACGTGGGAGTCAGATTTGGTATATGATTTCAGAAAGTGCAATGTGGTCTATGGTTCAGATGGACTGCGGAAGTTCAACTATATTGTGCTATCGGACTTATGATAGATAGGGTGACGTGGTACCACCCCGAATATATGCTTGGCAAGGTCATTCAGCTATTGGGTTGCTTCTAGTACAACTTTGGGTACGCTCGAGGACGAGCGTTTGTTTAAGTTGGGGAGAATGTAACGACCCGACCCGTTGTTACGGGAGTTATCACCCCGTTTTCTTCATTTAATACTTCAATATGCTAATTTATATGTGTTTGGAGAGTTAGAAGCAAATCGGTGAGAATTAGAATATAAATGAGGCCATAAATCTCTTTTTAAGAAGAATATGTTGGAAAAGTCAACCGAATGTTGACCGATGAGTTAGACAGCTCGGAATTGAATTCTGATGATTCGACTAGTTTTGGGGGATCATGTATGACTTAGGGGAGCAATCGAATCGAATTCGGAGGTCCGGTGTAGTTTTAGGCTTGAATTGGCTAAGGTTGAATTTTGGCGAATTCTAGATGGTAGGTGAGATTTTCATCCGAGGGTCGGAATGGAATTTTGAGAGTTGCAGTAGCTCCATTATGTGATTTTTGATATGCGTGCAAAGTTTCAAGTCATTCGGAGGTGTTTAGGTCGGGTTTTAGATCAAATGCAAGTTTCGAAAGTTTTAGAAGAACTTAGGCTTGAATACGATGTAAATTTAGTGTTTTGATGTTAGTTTTGGTGTTTTGAGAGTAAAACTAAGTTTGCATGATCATATGTGGCATGTTAGTATGTTCGTATGCAGTCCCGAGGAGCTCGGGTGAGTTTCAGATAGGTTTGGGTTGCGTTATACTCGTTTTTCTTATGCTTCGACATCGTTTCTTCAAGCATAAATGATATCATATTGAACAAATGAGCTTGTATTACTGTTTTGAATGAAAAAGTAGATCCTTATCGTAATTACGGACCCGTAGCAAAAAGAATCATCGAATTTGGACATCGTATGAGGATTTTATGGCTATTTTACTAAAGTTGCTCAGATTTTCAGGTTAATGACGAAACTGCCCCTGACGGCGTATTAAAAACCTGCACTATTTGCAAATCTTAAAACCTACATAGCTCCTTCATTATAAGGTCAAATTGAGTGATTCAAAAGCCTAAATTCATTATACTTTCACAAGGAATCTATTGGGAGCAGTAAAACGCATGAAAAGTATACCTATAATGAGCAGACCGAGTTTTTTTCCAATTTTGGAACGGGAAGAAGTTTCTGAGGCGATTTTTAAGAGAGAAATCAATGGGTAATCGCTGGAGGTAAGTTTCTTGACTCAAAAGCATGATTCTATGATAGAATCAATAACAAAATTCCTGAAATTGGGTAAAATTTGTGAAGAACTAGGGCATAAATTATGAAAACGAATTTTTGGGTTTTGAAAGGCCATTCGAACTCCGATTTCGATAAATTTTATATGCACGGACTCGTGGAGAGACGAGGAATCCGTTAGTACTAATTTCAAAAGTTTTCGAGCAGCGGGCCCGGAGTCGGGTTTTACCAACTTAGCGTAATTATGAGTTTTTTCATGTAAATTGAATTGGGTTATGTTTCTTTGACCCGTATTTGATATAATCGTTGTGGTTTGACTAGATTCTACGCACGTGGAGGCGAAATTCAATGGAAAAGGCATTGTGGACGAGTCTACGACTGGTTAGAGGTGAGTAGTTTGTGTATATGGTAGCCTGAGGGTTCGAAACCCCGGCTTAGCACATTATGACGCTAGTAGGGCGTGGCTCGCACCCCGTGGCAGGTGCGAGACTGATTGTGACTGGGGATTGAGACTTGGTCCATCTCGAATATGGAAAATATGCTATTAGTGATGGAAATACGCTGTGTTTGACATATTTGTGGGCTGTAAGCCTTGTTTGGGGCCTTGTGCCGACCTGTAGTATCCCTAGGGGATAGTATTTATGTGATAGCTATACTTGCTTAATCATTGATCTCGGTCCTGGAATTTGAAATCACACTATTGAAATGTTAAGTCACCGGTTTTTGCAAATTAAATAAAAGTTAAAGTACTTTTCATAAATTATGAACTGGGAACTGGAATTAAGAAAAATGAACTGTTTTTGTGACTTATCTGATTTATGTGGACTGAGGATGGATCGGGCTGCACGTCGCAGCGGTTTATATGAGGATCGGGTTGCACGCCGCAGCGGTTGATATGAGGATCGGGCTGCACGCCGCAGCATTATTGCGCTTGGGCTGTAGGAGCCCCTCCGGAGTCTGTACACACCCCCAGTGAGCGCCGTCGACGTTAAATAGATCGGGCTACACGTCGTAGCGGTTATGTGCATTCCATTGCATCTTTATTTGTTAAATTATTCTGTGGTAGCTGTATTGTACTGTTGATGCTAGTTCGTCGGAGATTCGGACTGTAGTTAGCTTCATACTGTGGTATTCTGTGGATTTTCTTCTTTCAGCTGCTTTTATATATTTATTACTCACTGAGTACTTAGTACTCACCCCTACTCTCTGCACCTTTGTATGCAGATTCAGGTACACAGGAGGGATAGACGAGTACTCCAGCTTTTATCAGTATTTATCCGAGTTGCTGAGGTGGCTGCTGGCGTTCGCAGGACCTGGCTTCTCTTCTTATTCCAGTTTTCCTTTGTATATACATTTTTCAGATTTGAGTATTTGGTTTAGATATTGTTATCCGATCATGTTTAGAGGCTCTAGACTCGTGACCCTAAATCTTTGGGTGATTATTCAGTTTAGCTTTATTGTTGATAATAATATCCAGGTAATTGATTTGAGCTTCATGCTCGGGATGAGAGTGTAAATGGTCGGGCTTTCCTAGCAGTTATGTTGGGCGCCATCATGACCGGGATTGTGGTCGTGACAGATATAGGTTGTACGACATTGAACATAAGACAATATTTGTCGGTAGGGATGTGATATTCCATGAAAATGTATTTCCATTTCAGGGTATTCACCAAGGTTCTTCTTTATTTGCAGATGAATTTCAGAGTATTGATCCTTGTCCTGATCAACCTCCTATTGTTTTGCCCTCTATTATCAATGACAGTAATGAATCACATTCCATTATATCTCCAGCTCCTAGGGAATCTATTCAAGCAGACATTAGTCCATCTTTAGAATCTCATTCTCTACCACAGGTAGAATGTCATTCTTTACCATAAGTAGAAGTATCAGCTACAGAGCAACATGAGAACAATGTTGGAGAACTAAGAAGATCAGGAAGAACCTCTAAGCCTCCTATTTGGCAGAAAGATTATGTTAGGCAAATGCAGAAGCCTGAATCTTCTCACGCAGCATATTCTTATTATCCTATTAGCAATTATATCCAGTATACAGGATTATGTGTCTCATATCAAGCTTATATCTCTCAAATGTCCTCTGAAGATGATCCGGCTTCTTACAATGAAGCAACCAGGGATGTGAAGTGGATTGAAGCCATGAAAGCAGAAATACAAGCATTAGAGGATAACAAAACATGGGAGGTAGTTCCATTGCCTGCAAATAAAAGTCCAATTGGTTGCAAATGGGTGTACAAAATCAAGTATACTTCCACTGGAGAAGTAGAGAGGTATAAGGCTAGGTTAGTAGCAAAGGGGTAAAATTAAATGGAAGGATTAGACTATCAGAAAAAATATTCACCTGTTGTGAAAATGGTAACTAGCAGGTCAGTTATAGCCATAGCAGCTACCAAAGGGTGGACACTATATCAAATGGATGTTTATAATGCCTTTTTGTAAGGAGATTTGGAAGAAGAAATATATATTAGTTTACCTCAAGGTTTTTCTTCTGACCAAGGGAAGACACAGGTTTGTAGATTGCTTAAGTTACTTTATGGACTTAAGCAAGCTTCAAGACAGTGGAACATTAAACTCACCACGACACTGCTCAATTCATGTTTCAAACAAAGTCTTTTTGATTATTCTTTGTTTAATAAGAAACAAGGTTCTCATATTGTGATTATTTTGGTTTATGTTGATGATCTTTTAATTACTGGGGATATTGATAAACTCATCCTAAGCACTAAACAAAGTTTGCATCAGAATTTTAAGATCAAAGATCTTGGAGAATTGAGGTATTCTCTAGGAATTGAATTTGCCAGAAACAAAGAGGGAAACATGTTACACCAGAGGAAGTATGCTCTTGAACTTATGTCAGATGTTGGTCTAGCAGGGTCCAAAAACCAGTTCATGCTCCTATTTAGGTTAATCAGAAGCTCACTACAATATCTTATGATAATCATTTAGGCCTCAAGGATGACAGCTTACTTGAGGATCCTGGTGCTTATCACAGACTTATAGGCAGGCTACTTTATTTGACAATCACAAGGCCTGACATCTCTTTTGTTGTTCAATATTTGAGCCAGTTCATGCAAGCTCCCAAGCACTATCACATGGAAGCTGCCTTGAGAGTGGTCAAATAGATTAAGCAGAGTCCAGGGCTTGGAATTCTTATGTCATCTACAGCTTCAACACAGTTAACAGCCTATTGTGATGCTGATTGGGCTGCATGCCCAAATACAAGAAGATCAATCACTAGCTATTTGGTAAAGTTTGGCAATTCTCTCATCTCATGGAAGTCCAAGAAACAAAGTACAATTTCAAAAAGTTTAGCTGAGGCAGCATATCGAAGTTTGGCTTCTACAGTTGCAGAAATTGTTTGGCTCGTGGGCTTATTTGCTGAATTGGAGATCATTCTCACACTCCCAGTTCCCCCTCATTATGACAGTAAATCTGCCATACAAATTGCTGCCAATCCTGTGTTCATGAACGAACCAAGCACATTGACATTGATTGTCATTTCATTCGTGAGAAGGTTCATTTGGGCTTGGTTCACATTGCCTATTTGAAGTCTATTGATCAACGTGCTGACGTCCTCACCAAAGGCTTAAGTAGTGTGCAATATTCTCATTTATAGCGAGGCCTCAAGAACATCTTCATTAGTCCTAACTTGGGGGATAATAAACCATATAGTGTTGTTGACCCAGGTTAATTTTTCTAGTTAGTAGTTAACCATAGTTAGTCATTAATTAGTTGAGTTAGGCGGTTATGTTGTATTAGGTGTTATATACTGTAGTTTGGGGGGGGGGGGATAATAAACCATATAGTGTTGTTGACCCAGGTTAATTTATCTAGTTAGTAATTAACCATAGTTAGTCATTAATTAGTTGAGTTAGGCGGTTATTTTGTATTAGGTGTTATATACTGTAGTTTAGTATACTGTACGGATTTGAGCTTTGCATGTGAATAAGAGAGTTGAAATTGCTCCTTCTTCTCTCTTCTTTCTTCCTTCTCTCCAATTATCAATCTTAGATCCAGACATTCAACAGATCATGGGATTAAATCTTTGAGATTACAGATCTTAATCACCAGCAATACAAAAATAAATTTAGCTATTTTGTTTTTCGAGTTTCTCTCTTGGTTAAAGGAGAAAATTTAACCTATAATTTCTACCAGAGGGCTTAGGTCCAGTTAGGACCATGTTGTAAAGTTCATGTTATTCTGAAAGCTTCCCAAAATTACAAAATGGGGAGAGTATCGCCTTTAAACAACTTGCTTGGAGATCTTTCTGTTCTGAGATACTGCCTGCTAATATGGAATTCTCAAATATCACATAAGTAAAAGTTGCAGTGGAGTATTCATGAGACTCTATTTGATATACCACAGAATCTTGAGAATCCTTATCATCAGAATACCTCCTCTGTTTGGTAATCAAGGAGCAGTGTTTTTGTATCAAGAACTCTATGATATTGTGGAGCCAAATAGTTTCAGTTTCTGAAAAACCAGAAGCAATATCAATTATTCAAAAATACCGCATTTCCCCTAGAAACTGTACTCATTGGCTGGGAGATCCTCCTTTCCTATATTAGAAATCATGGTGCATGTCAAGCCATTTATAAAACTAACTGAAGCATAATGTTTAAGTCTTCTTTGCTATGGAACTCTCTGCGGAGCAGATTTAAGACATCAACAACCGAAGCAAATACAATTTACTAATTTTATTTAAATCATCTGCAAGAAATTAGGTCTTATAATGAAAACAAAGCAGTTATATCTAATCAAGCCTAGATGACTTTGATTAAAGGAGACACAGAGACATTTTAAATATTTTTCCATTAAAACAGTTAGGATAGATCCATAAAAGAAATACCCAGTTTGGTTATAGAAAGGATCTCTAGTGGTTGATGAAATATTTCATTTGCATTAGTCCAATGAAGACACATCAGACATAATCTTGACCAGATTGGACATCAGCTTAAAGTATAATTTTTTTCTCATACTTTAAAGCAAGATCAGTGGTCATATAATTATATTCCACCAGTCTGGATATTCTCATCTTTCCAGAGTCAAATGTGCCTGATTTGATGATAATTGGAATATTTGTCGTTTCAGTTAGGTATTTAACAGTATTGTCAAATATAATTCAGAAAAGGTTCGGAAAAGGTTCAGCTCGTTAAATATGTGAAATAAAATTTAGAAAGCATTTTTCTAAAGCAATATTTTTGTAAAAACTGAAAAAAAAACAAATATTTACTTTAAATCAGTTTTTAGTTTTACAAAATTCAGTTCTTTTCAGTTTTTACCGCTTTAGAAATTTGATTTTCAGTTTTTTTTTCTAGATTTTACAAAAATCATTATTTTAGAAAATAATTTTATTTTAAAGTAATTTTTATTCATTTTTTCAGTTTTTACAAAAATATTGCTTTATAAAATTGTTTTTTTAGATTTTATTTTTTGTTTTTACAAAAACATTGTTTTAGAAAATAATTTTTCAGGTTTTCTAAAGCAATTGTTTTTCATTTATTCAATTTTTAGTAAAAATAAATTCAGCTTTTTTCATGTTTTTACAAAAAATATTGCTTTAGAAATTTGCTTTTAGATTTTATTTCTGTTTTTATAAAAATATTATTTTAGAAAATATTTTTGAGTTCTTTTGTAAAAACTGGAAAAACATATTTCCATTTTTTTTCTTCAATTTTTAGTAAAAAAACTTTTAGAAAAATTGCTTTTAGAAAAAAATATTTTGATTTTAATTAATTAAAAAAAAATACTGTTTCCGTTAAAAAAATGGTGAATTTGTACAACTATTGGACGATTTTGACATATTTGGGCCCAATTATTAACGACGGGCATATTTGTCATATTTTACATAGTTCACGTGCATATTTGGACCTTTTCTGAATATAATTTTGATCAATGGAATTATTTTTCCTACTTTTTCTAGGTTGTGATAATAAAATCGATGGCAAAAGGAAATCACAACATGAACTTTGAGCTATGCAGAAATTAAAGGGATGTCATAGGATTTTAGGACTCATTGGACAGAAAATCTCTATATAATAAAAGGAAAGGCGGAGCCATCATTTTAAGTGTACGTAATTTATTATTTAATTAGAAATATTTTTTATGCTTTTTAACTAATACTTATATAGATGAGAATGGATAAATTATTAGAAAATAATATTTGTCATATGTGGTGTTTTAAAAGGTGTGGTGTGAGGCGATGCGTTTTACCTTTGATGAGGCAAGGCATAAGCCCTGAGATTTGGAACGTAAGTCCCACGGATCATTAGATTTTATTAATTTTAAGATAGTATAAAATAAAAAATAATTATAAAAATTACATTAAAATCTCATAAATTATAACAAATGATCTATTTATAATATTTTTGAATTATAATTCAACTATGAATAATACGAAAAGTACGACATATATCATAATATGCAAATTAGTTGCAACGTCGTTACAACTGAAATATCAAAAGTAATGATCGATATAAAACATTATATGTATATCTTAAGGAGTAATGAATCTTGAAAAAATTTCGATATTATAACTAGATATTTTTTTTAAATACTTCTTTTATTTAATATGTTTTCTATTTGAAAGAGTTTATATACAAAAAAGGATTCTCTAGCATCTTTTATTTTTAAATTTCAACAAGTTAATAAAGTGACATATAATACACCATATAATACCATGATAACTAGTTATTTGTAAATAGTTACTAGTTAATACTAAGCTATTAAAATAATAAGTGTTGTATCTCGTAAACGTGAAAAAAATAATATTTAGAAAATATTATAAAGAAAATTGTGAACTATTATATAAAAAGACATAACCAAGTTAATAAATAAATACTTTTTAAATAAAAAATTTATTTAAAATTTACTATCATAGCAGTTTTAATGGATAACGTGCAATAGTTTTTATTTTAATTATGACATAAAATACTTTCAACTTGATAATTTATGATAAAATAGTAATTTTTAATAGTCAACGATTTATTAAGAAAAAATGAGGATTTATGAGGTTAGTTATACACAATTGCATAAAATTCTATTAGGCGAGCCCAGTACTAGGCATTGGGCGTGTATGGGGTGTAAGCCCCCACGGATGAGGCATAAGTCTCACGGAACTAAGCTTCACACATAAGCCCAAAAGCATTTTACGAGTGCTCCGCCCTGGGGCGAGCCCCGGGCGACTCATATGATTATAAAAATTGGATTCCAAAGCTTTCTTCTATTTTCTTGGCTTGAAATCATGCTAAAAATCACTTTATGTTATGAAGCAATAAAAGAATAAGAACAATATTGTAGAGAAAGAGAGAGAGAGAATTCTTATTGAAGTCTGGGATGAATTACAATGGAATAGAACCATATATTTATAGGGAGATGGTGACTTAGCCACCAAGTAATAAACCCTAGAATCTCTCTAAGTATGGATATTCACCATAAATAGAATTCTATTTATAACACTCCCCCTTAAATGTCTATTCAACAGATAATGTGCCTCGTTAAAACCTTAACTAAAAGAAAACCCAATGGGAAAAAAATTTAGAGAAGGTAAAAGAGTACACATATCTACGATACGCCTTTTGGTTGCCTCGTTAAAAACCTTGCAAGGAAAACCCAGTGGGACAAAACCTTGTAAGGGAAAAAGAGTACAATGTGCATTAACTCCCCCATGATGAGAGCATCAATTCACTTCCTTGAGCCATCACATCCCAATCTTGTACACTAGCTTCTTGAAGGTTGACGTCGACAAAGATTTTATATCAATTTCAATGTATTTTCATAATGACATAACATAGAAATCTCTTCATTCATATATTCAGGTACCTGAATCTCTCATTAGATATTATGAAGTGTTATGTCATGTGATCTTCTAGATCACTTGCCTCCTTTATTATGATCATTTTGATCATCTGCTTATCTTCTTTATCAAGAAGTTTATTTGAAATCGATTGTCTATACGCTTTAACCTTACCATAGACTTTGTCCTTCTAAGACTTAATATGAGCATTTGCAATGAGAATATAGTTACTTTATTTGGGTCAGCAAATGCGTCTGGCATGCTTTACAATAAATTACACATGAATTATCCTTTTATGAACTTCAAGTTCATATTATTTTATTCGAGAATCTCGATGTATAAATGATAATTTATTCCATATAACTTTTCTCAACTGTTGTATCTTGTCTCCCCCTCATGTTAGAAAAACTAACTTGTTTCCTCAACTTTGAGAACCCATCTTTGTGTGTTATGGTGTTAATTAAAATATACACCGCACATCAATAATAATAATAAGATGGAATTATTTGGTTCCTAACCCTGAACCACTTGTGAGGGGAGAAAATAATATCCTTTCGTATATAATGTATATCAAACTGATATATATAACTTTGTTCTCATAAGCAATAATTTAGCTATTAAGTGGAGGCACTCAATAAATTATTTTGCTAAACCAGCTATGATGTAGACCAACTTATCAAGATAAACTTCTTGAATAGAAAATCTGGAAATTATGCTCTAAATCAAATTATTGAGCAAGTTACCTCACACACACGATGTTGCGGGTTAGCAATAATCGCACATGTAACCATCTCATAGATGCATCTTATGTGGTATACATGGCAGGTGAATGGGCCCATATTCACCTTTGATATTCCCAGCATTCATGGGATTCAATCCCAATTTTAGTTGGTATATTAATTAATGAGAACAGACACATAAAAGAATTCGTAAAGAACTTTTTAGTTCTTTAATATTTACACATGTGAATTCTCTTTATTTTTGCACACCATACTTAAATTGATATGGGTAAATCAATTATGCCAACTGAATAAATTATCGATATTGATAAACTTCAGGTTTACACCATGATGTGTGCAATTATGAATAAACTCCAAGTTTATTATGATATGAAATTTTATATCAATAAATATTCACTTCATTGTGATATTCTTTTGTTTATGTAATACAAATTGGAGAATAGTTCGGGTAACTTTTCACATACATATTGCCCCTCTATAAGTTGTAGTAATAGAAGATACTAAATCTTTCCTTTATTTATAGTCTCAAGATAATCAACCGCTTTCGCATATACTTTGAAAACTGAATAAGTTTCTTCGAGACTTAGTACAACACAATACCTTATTGGTAACCAATTGTGTTTCTCCAAAGTAGTAATAATTGGCTCTTCCAGAGCTCTCAATTAATTTTTTACTACCACATATTCATCAATATCCATGTGGTGAATATCTCTTTTAAAGAGAAAGTTATACCATTATGGCCATGGTCAAAATAATATGCAAGATCTGTTTCTTGCATTATCGTTGACTTTTAATAATCACAATGCCAAAATATGTTCGCGTACAATAGGTGCGTGACCAATGACCATTCATACCATAATATTGATATTATTTTCTTATATCATCTCAAACCTCCTTTTAGAGGTGAGTGTGGTGTAATCACTACCACTAGCACATTTATATTCTTATAAAACGAATATATGTTCATAAATCAGATGTTTTCTCATTCACATCATGAATGGACCATAGTCATCTGTATATGCTTTATAAAATCTCATGTCAAATCGATGACAAATATTTTCACAAAGTGTGGGATTATTTTGAGAATCCTTATTGTTCTCATTACCACAAATGATGACGATTATAATTTCGTTTATTGCCACGTCCGCATCCATTGATACCTTCACGGTAATAATTTTGTCTTCTTTCAGACTTATCACATACTGCTATCACATTCTCTTAAGGGAATGAGATTGGAGAAAATTCAATGGGACGGGTTTTTACTTCTTGTGCGCACAATCATACATGACTTTGATCATGGCAAGACATAAAAATTTTACCACTTCATGTGGGTGTGTTTTCTTAAAAACTCCATTAGAGTTATAATCAAACTTTGTTGTCTTTGCCTGTATATAAAATCAAATTATAGAATTTCAAGAATTTGAAAGAGAAAAGTAAAATACTTACCTTAAATCAAGAATTTTAATCATGAAGGAAGTTCATGAAACAATTGACAATCATTATACTCAATCCCAAAGTTTCTACTCAATTGGTTAGAGTCTCGTGTTGATAACGTGTTATGAAACAATAAAAGAAGAAGAACAATATTGTAGAGAAAGAGAGAGAGGGAATTCTTATTGAAGTGTGGGATGAATTACAATGGAATAGAACCATGTATTTATAGGAAGATGGTGACTTAGCCACCAAGTAATAAACCCTAAAATCTCTCTAAATATGGACATTCACCATAAATAGAATTCTATTTATAATACTTTAAGAGTTTTTAATTTATTTTTCATGTGTAGGAGTATTAAAAATACTATTAAAGTAGAAATGGCCTCAACAAAATAAATAATATAAATATTAAAGTACTAATTTGTTGTGACAATATAAATAAGATATGAATACCAATATACTACAATAAGTGGCTTCTGATATTGATTGAGCATCATACGAGTATTAATACTAAAGAGAAATTCTCTGGGAGCAATCCGCTGGTAATTAAGTATTTGTTTATCAGAATTTTCATTCTTGCTTTCTTCGATGACATCATCCAGGTTCGTGATATTTCAACGGGAATGGTGCAATATTGACAAGTTTTGGCTATACCAAGTCAGATTATTTTATGTATATCTAATATTTATACCAAACAATATTAATTTACCCTAACTAAGTAACAACTTGAGGTTAAAGTACATATTAATTAAAATAGTCAAGTAATAAAAGTGTAAATAACAACAACACATACCCATCATTGTTCTGCGCAAGTACTAGTCTGGATAACACAAGATTAGGCACCTTGTTACAACTTCTCAGAATCAAAATAGATCTTCACCGACAACATTATGCTTTGACTGTAACTTTCATATAGAAGCATAAATTTTTTGAAGTGCTGATATTTATTTTGAGGTTCATATGGAGAAACTCCTATTTGATCATTTATGGAAAAAAATTTGTTTATCAAAATTATTTTTTTATTTCTTCGATGACATTATCTAGGTTCATGATATTTCTACTGGAATGGAAATGTAAAGCATGCTAATATTGTTTACCTCGAAAATACGAGTAACAATTAAATTTGATTAGCGGTATTAAAGATACGTGATTTAATTCAATACTAATAAATGATCTAAAAGTATGTAGTAGAAATGAAAAAGACAAGTGAATCAAACCAAAGTTACTAGTAGTGACCTCGAGCTCGGTGATCTCGAGGTAGGCATGGAATAATAAGAACAGTTAAATAATAAAAGTAAAGTAAGAACAATAGAGCTAAAATACAATACTGATGAAGAGTAGGCAAAAAAGGTAGAGAATATATTCTTTGCTCAGTGATAAGATGATGATACAAATGATTGGGGTCTCCTATATAAGGGAACTCTAAATAAGGAATATTTCTATTTACAGTAGAGAATATTTTTGATACAACTGTCTAACCGCCTAGTACGAAATCCTACAATCTTATTCTAGGATTTGCGCCACGATTATGGGACGTGGCTGGAATGTAGCTCATTATGTTACGAATTCCTAACGATACTATTTTGGGGATCGAATATACTTGGGCTTGGTATCCCTCGTATTCCTATCTCCGGGCATTACACTCTGTCTTCGAGCTTGCCTCTGGTCCACTTGTCTCGAACTCGACTTTGCCTGATCTTGTGCCTATGACGGATCCTCGATCCTGTAAATCGGAGGCCTCTGATTTTGACAGTATACAGATAGTCCCCGTGTTTATTAGAATAAGATGGTAAGAAATGATTAGAACTTCGATTTTCGGAGCTTCTCATGATGACGTGGGTTCTTGAAATGACCGAAAATGTCATGTCGGCGCTCTTTCCCAAAACATCAAATGCACGCTAGTGCTAGCTGGCCACTAGTGTCGCCGAACAGCGGTCGCCTTTCTATAAATATAAGGCTGCCATGCTGAACAAATATTGTACGCATTTCATCTTCATTCACTCCGATTCTTCTTTACTTCTTTCTATAATCATCTATTTCCATGGTTCAAGCCTGCGAACACAAGGTTGCACGACACTAACTTTACCAGTTATGTGAAGGATCTCCTTTTCAAAGCTTCGATTCCAAAGAACGAGAGAAGGGCGCATAATACTTCCCGTAGCAAGAGATATGTGAACTTCTCCCTGCTGCTCATCTCTCTTAACTTGAACCCGGTGTGGTACTTTATTCCTTTTGCTTTTCATTATGAGGTGGCAATATCATCTACTAACTTTTGCAATGTACACTGGCACAACGTCTCAAGGATGAATATACTTGGATCATTGCTCGTGCATCTTGCAACTTTTTTTGTTTTTTTGTTCTAATAGAATGGGAAGCTACATCTTCTTGTCTTCCCTTCTGGTCTTTTTTTTGCTGCTCTTTTTTAACGGATTATAGCCTAAAATTTCAACACAATGCTTAGTCTCCACTGCTCGAAATGTAGTTACATTTATCGAGGGTTCTTCTGCCCTGAATCTTTTTGGGCACATAGACATTTCCAAAGATCACAATGGGGTCCCTCGAAGGAGGCTCCCAAAAATGACGTTCTCGAGGACATGACCTTGAAGGTTGATTAGGTTCTAGGCTTTAGTGTTTAGCTTATTTATTCCTGTGTAAGTACCCTTTATGGTGTTGTAGTTATATTTTGTAACCATCTCTTGAAAATATAAAAGGATCTCTTTGTCTCCCTTTTGGATACTTGTGAAAAATTCGATTGTATAAGTTTAATGACTAGTCCAAATACTTGACTTAGGGCATAATAAACCCTTAGGTTTTTAAGTGAACAATATAATACCCCTTAAGGTTCTTGTTAATCCTGAAGTTGAGCTTAAATTGGTTTGATGCGAGCTTGGGACATATGGACTCCTAAGTGTGAGTTGAGTGAGACCAAGGTCTCGAATTTGAAATAAAGTTAGTATTTAGGCTTCGTAGATAATCATCAAGTGAGAATTTTCTCAAACTCGGGTAGCACTTGGGCTTAGCAGTTGAGCGAGCAGTTGCTTGAACTTGAAATAAAGTTAGCCTTAGGCTTTTTTATAGTCCCTGTGTAAGGCCCCGTGAAAACTTATACTCAAAACACGAAAGCTCGTAGTGCCAAATTAGGAATATGTGTTTGAAATTTGTAAAATTCCTCACAACGAGCAAGTTTGCCACGGTTCGGACCCTTTGGACTGATCTTTGCATTAATAAGTCTAGGAATAATATTTTCCAGAAAAATGCGATTTTGTGGTCCAATATGCGGTCGCATAATAGCTATGCGGATCGCATAGTCAAGCAGTTTGATGGTTAATTTTGAGGTCAATTATGCGGCCAACTATGCGATCGCATAGTCGATATGCGGGCCGCATAGTCGTGGCATAATCCTCTTGGAATTTTTGCAACGGGAAGTTCTCCGGTGCATTATGCAACTGCAAAATAGGTATATGGACCGCATTCTTGTCGCATACCCAGGAATATTGTTCAGGTTTTTGGGAATATTTTTGCGGTCCATTCTACGGGCCGCATGTCAATTTTGCGATCAGAGATCTAAGTCGGGGCTCCTATTTTTTAACTTTTAAAACGTGAACCCATCCCAATAAAAACACCCCAACCGACCTTTTCTATGTGATTTTATTGAAAATAGAGTGAGAGAGGAAGTTGTCACGACCCGGATTTCCCACCATCGGGAGTCATGATGGCGCCTACTAGTGGAAGCTAGGAAAGCCAACTATTACTTACATTTTTCATTAGTTACCACTCTCTTCTTAAGACTTTGAATAAAATCATATAATTATAGCGGAATAATTAAACTTAGCGGAAGACTTAGTCAATTTTATCAAATATAATACAGAAAACTCAAACATAATACACTACCCAAGACTGGTGTCACAATACTCACGAACTTCTAAGAATAATACACACAATCGTCTGAAAGAAATTAAGTTGTTTATCTCGAATACATGAGATAATAGACTGAAAAGTAAATATAGAGGAGACAACGGGACCTGCGAATGCCTGCAAGGCTACCTCGAAATCTCGGTGGTCGGAATATCAACAATCGTACTACTGCCGCTGCTGTTGTCCGTAACCTGTATCTGCGCAAAAAGAGCGCAGAGTGTAGCATCAGCACAACCGACCCTATGTGCGGGTAAGTGCAAGGGCCTATCACGGCGAAGTAGTGACGAGACTAAGGCCAGTCACCCACATAAACCTGTACAGTTGCAATATATATATATATATATATATATATATGTACAAAAACAGTTATAAGGAAATACTCTGCTCTGAAATAATAGGCAATAACTCATAATATCCAGAGTAATCTAGTCAACATAATTAAATCTTACTTTCATGTCTCAATTCTTTATTTTTCTTTTCATATCTCGTGGTAGGCGTACCACCCGCTCCCAACTGTAATAGTAAGTTATATCTTGTGGTAGGCGTACCACCTGCTCCCAACTGTGTTAATAAATTATATCTTGTGGTAGGCGTACCACCCGATCCCATCTGTATCAATAAATTATATTTTGTGGTAGGCGTACCACCCGATCCCATTGTATCAATAATTATATCTTGTGGTAGGCGTACCACCCGCTCCCAAATATATCAATAGGCTACCGGCAACTATGGCCAATGCCAAGATTTTTAAATCACTTTGTGGTCGGCGTGCCACACGATCCCAATTCTTTAATATATAAGTGGTCGGCGCGCCACACGATCCCAATTCTTTAATATATATATATATATATAAGCCAATAATCTTTAATATATATATTACCGGCAATAAGCCAATAATCTCTGATCAACAGTGAATATATAAAAGTATTACCGGTATTAAACCAATAATCTTTACTTCAACAATATTGATATTACCGGTGTAAAAACCAATAATTGACAATAAATCAACGATACATCCCCGTTACCGGTGTAATACCAATAACTCTAAATCAATAATTTATATGTACTTTACCGGTATAAAACCAATAATAATCTCCCTTCACGTAATCACTTAGGATTTATAAGAATTTAATCCATTTTTTTAAGACTCACGGTCATGCTCGACCCCCAACGTATAGATACTCGTCACCATGCCTATACGTCGGACTCCACATATCACCATTTACACATAAAGTCAATTCCTATTCCCTCAAGCTAGGATAGAACAAACACTTACCTCGAATGCTTACGAACAATTCAATCCGTGGCAATGCCTTTTCCTTTCAAATTTGGCTCCAATCCAATCGTATCTATACACAATTGATTTGATATCATCAATACTACTCAACAAACTAATTCATATGGCCAATTTCAACTTTTTCAACATTTTGCCCGAAATAGTGAATTTCGACCCCGGGCCCACATGGTCGGAACTCGAAGTTCGGACCAAAATATGGTTACCCATTCCCCCACGAGTTCAAGTATATGATTTGTTTCAAAATCGGACCTCAATTCGAGGTCCAATTACCCAATTCATGAAAAACCCTATATTCTACCAAAAACAAGAAATTCTACCATGAAAACCTTTGATTTCTATTGAAAAACATGTTTAATGTTGTTAGGAATTGAAAGATTCAAGTAAAAAGTGACTTACAATTGTTTTGAAGAAGAGGAAGTTCGTGAAAAATCGCCAATTGATGTTTTTGGGTTGTGAAATGTGAAAAATGAAGCTGGAAATCGTGATTTACAGGTCTTTGTGTTCGCATTTGCGAACATGGGTTCGCAATTGCGAACCCCGACCAATTTCTGGAGTTTGAAAAATAAGCTAAGGATGGGAAGTTCGCATTTGCGAACTTTTGTTCGCATTTGCGAAGCCAAGGCAAATCTGGGGAGTTCGCATTTGCGAACATTTGTTCGCATTTGCGAACAAGGCTGGATCAAGGGCCTTCGCATTTGCGACATTTTTGTCGCATTTTCGAAGTTAGGCCTTTTACTGAAGGCCTCGCATTTGTGAGGTATTGGTCGCATTTGCGAACCCTTTCACTCCCCTGCCATCTTCGCATTTGCGAAGATTGGTTCGCAATTGCGAACCAAGGCCAGCCGTAGGGACATCTCGCAATTGCGAGAAAGTCTTCGCAATTGCGAAGCCAACAGCTGGGTGAAAAACCAGCAGTGTTAAAAATTCGAAAATTGATCCAACGGTACATCAAATCTTTACCCGAGCCCCCGGGCTCCAAACCAAACATGTACACAACATCAAAAACTCATTACAAACTTGTTCGTGCGATCACATCGCCAATATCACATCGTTTTCATCAAATCAAGCCTCAAGTTCATGATTTTCATACTTTTGGTTTTCAAAACTTTCAAACTTGGAACTCAAGGTCCAAAACATGTCAAACGACATCCGAATGTCACCAAACTTTGCGGAAAGCACATATATAATATTTAAGACTTGTACCGGGCGTCGGAACCAAAATACGAGCCCGATACCAAGGTCAATTAATTCATTTTCCTTTAACAATTACATCAAAAACAATTTCACAGAAAAATTCATAACTTGGGCTCTACGCCTCAGAATTCGACTCCGGACGTATGTCCAAGTCCCATATTTTCCTACGGACCTTTCGGGACCATCCAATCTCGGGTTCGGGTCCGTTTACCAAAAATATTGACCGAAGTCAACCATATCAATATTAATATCATTTTTCTCCAAATTTCTCATAGAATTCATATTTTCTATCACAAAATCTTTCCGGCTACATGTCCGGATCGTGCACGTAAATCGAAACAACATAGAATGAGGTTTTCAAGGCCTCAGAAGCTCGAAATAATTAATAAAACAAGTGATGACCCTTTGGGTCATCACAGAAGTGATCTTCATCAAGTCCCCATTCAACTCTTACCCCAAATCCTTGAAGATTGTCAAGAGATATTACTAGGTCTTCACCCTAAGAGGTAAGAACTTGTGCCATAATCTATAATTTCAAATTATCTATTTTAAAATAAGGGATTAGCAATTGTGTTCATGGGTATAAGGGCTGATAATCTTGCATACATAAAAGATAATGGGTTATGGGGAGGATGTGAATTAAAGAGATAACAATTGGAGTATAACATTGGAGAAATCTCTCACAAAATGGACCTAAGATGATAATCCACACTTGGTGCTTGATAGTATACCTCAATGAGCTGGAATCTTAACCATATCTCTAATTCCTGGTTCGATTTGTGATTCCTATAAAATAGATTGAAGTTGCTAATTAGAGTCCCGGAACCTTGTAAGAATTTAAGGGAAAGCTCTATTGAGGTATGTATGGATAAAACCCCGTCTCTTAGAAATTGAGCTCTATTGGTGCTTGTGTAAATGCGATAAGATTAAAGTTTGGGTTCTTGTATTGATTGTTATTTGACATGAATTGGTGTTTCAACCTTGTATGTGCCTCAATATGATCAATGTGCTATCTTGATAAATTAAAAGGGGCAAAGAATATAAATCATGTAGTGAAATGCTTAGGCCTTAAATTATTATTGAAGTTGCGTATGTTGTGCCATCTATGTGAAGTCTCATTTATACTTACAATTTAAATTACTCTTGTGTGCACCTATTTTCCTAAATTACAAAGCTAACATTGAAATTGGGATTGATGTGAAATGTGGCCAAGTTCCAAAAGTATGACGTGATAGCTGTGGCCTCAAGTGCCTATGAAATAATATATGTGAAACAAGATTGAAATGAGATGATTGATGGAAAAGGGAAACGCATTGGTAAGGTGTCCTAGCCGATCGGTCCGAGATCGGAAGCCACACATGGTGGTAATGTGTTTGTGATTGAAGTGAATGTCTCAAATTATGCAACCTGGCCGATCAGGTCGAGATCGGACTCCGCTCAAGATAGCGGTGGTAATATGGACAATGTTGAACAGTATGAGATGCCTCAAGATAGAAGCTATGGGAACACAATGTGAAAATTTGTATGATCCGTTTATTTGACAATGTTGGGGTCATTTAATGTTTTCCTTAAGTTATAATTGTGAGTGCCTTATTTTTATATGGAAGTTCTTTCTAACTCGATAGTGTTTAGTTACACATACTAGTAATATGCCATGGTACTAAAGTCCCCTTTGCCGGGAGCGCTACATTTCTAAATGAATGTAGGTTGCTCCACAGCGGACAATGTCGATCGCGCGTAGCGAAATGTTCTCCTTTCGAAGTCTTGGTGAGCCTCTTTCTCCTTTAAGAGGTTAGGTTGTACATCTTTGTAGTAGACTCCCACTTTTGAGGTATAGCTGGGGCCTTTTGAGGTACATCAATGTTGAATGTAAAACCCATCCTATTATCTAATTAAATGAAAACCATATTCCTTAATCACATTGAGTTAGGTAGAAAGTGTTTGATAAGGATTGCTCAATTGGGTTCACTAGATTGAGCGCCAGTCGCGCCTCCCAAGATTGGGGCATGACACCCCGAGTGAGAATTTTCTCAAACTCGGGTAGCCCTTGGGCTTAGTAGTCGAGGGAACACTTTTCTCGAACTCGAAATAGATCAATAAAAATGAATTGTTTTTTGATGCCTCGATCCCGATGTCAATCTCATGACATCAACGGATGAAGTGAATGAAAGGTTGTTTTTCATGCGGTTCCCAAAGTCATTAATTGGAGGCGACTAATAGTCGGTTTTGGCTTCCTCATTACGCTCAAATAACCTCTATAAAAAGATAAACTTCACAATCTTGCACACTTTATTATCATATCGTTCTCAAAGCCTCATTAGCTCTTTCAATTTCTTTGAATTCTCTTTTCTCTTCTATTAGCTCTTATTTCATTATCAACATTCTCCATTTTCTTGAATTTCTGCATTATAATGGCTAAGACCTCTAAGTTGGTTCCCCAAAAAGAAAACTCTTCCTCATCTTCTCGGCCGACCAAGAGTAAACTGGTAGTTCCCCATCGTATTGAGGAGTGCATTCCTCTCCATGTGAAATAACATCCAATGTCAAGATCGAGATACCTGTGTCAACACCAGGTCGATACGAGCCCATGTCTTGATATGCTTGTTTGATAACCAAGGACGAGCTCGTGCAAGTAAAGGAGGACTGCTAGTGGGAGAATAAAGAAGTAGTGATTCCTTCCCCCGAGGAAAATATCACTATATACAAAGTGGGGTACTTGAGCGTGTATACCTTCCCATTCAAGCTGGGCCCTGCAATGCTAACTCAGGGTCCCATAGATCCATTTATTCTTGACTATTGCCAACGATACTGAGTTATGCTCGGCCATATCTACCCTTTATTATGGCGAATTGTTAATTTGATTAGATCCTTTTCGCGCTAAGTCGAGGGGATGCCTTTTACCCTCGACTACTTGATCAAAATGTATAGCCCCCGCCTTTATCAAGGCGACATCATAAAGTTGCAAAGCAAATCTTTGAAATCTCTCTTCTCCAGCATCGATAAGGACAAATACCGAGAGTAGATGATCCAGTTTGTCCGAGTCAGGATCTCTGACCTAATTCATATTGAGAGGATTCCATTCCCCGAGGAATGGAACATGAAATGTAAGTACATGTTTCTTGACAATACCTTACTATCTCGCTTCCTCTTTTCTTTCTCTACTTCGCATTTTTCTCGATCTAACTTATATCCGATGATGTAGCCGTTGCTTGGTTTCCTGGTGCAGCCCCAGACCTCGAAGGTTAGGTCCAAAAACTAGCCTCTACTTCCTCATACGTAGAGAGTTGCTGGCGTGATCTGTCCAATGGTCGATGAGAGGCTAAAAATCATGGTGAGTCCTTTGTTAGTTTACTTGTGTTTCTAGTTGAAAATTTTACTTTGTTCGATATGTAGGCCTTGGGAATGCCGTTTCCATGCGGCAACCCTAACCTGGCAAAGAAGACATACTGTATACGGCAAAATTGGAGGGTCTAATTTTCGATCATTAAGGTACTTCGGAAGATCACCTCGAAGGCCCGAGGCCGCGAAACCTGTTCAAAGTCTTGAAGCCATGGCTGGGTACCTCTCCTCTAGGTTCCATAATACTTAACCCCATGGACCCGACCGGTCGTTTTAGAAAATTACGCCCCAATCCCTAATTTAACTGTTCCCCTAAGTTCATTTCTGCTATTGTGGTTTGGCGGGAGAGTCGGTTCTGAAAATTTGAGCATTTTGGGACACTTAGTCCCTAAATAAGAGCTTTGAAGCTAGAAAATGGCTCGTAGCCGGAACAGTGTTAAGACGATCTCGGAACGGAAATCCGATGGTTTCATTAGCTCCGTTAGGTGATTTCGGGGTTGGGAGCGTGTTTGGAATGTATTTTGGAGGTCCGTAGCTCAATTAGGCTTGAAATGCCGAAGGTTGAAATTTTGGCGAATCCGAACGATAGGTGAGATTTTGATCCGGGGGTCGGAATGGAATTCCGACAATTTCTGTAGCTTCGTTATGTGATTTTGGATATGTCCGCAAATTTTCAGGTCATTCGGACATCGTTTGGTCGGGTTTTAGATCGAATGTGCAATTCGGAAAGTTTTAAGAAATTTAGGCTTGAATTCGATGTGAATTATGAGTTTTGATGTTGTTAGACGTGTTTTGAGGATTTGAGCAAGTTCGAATAAGGTATTAAGATGTGTTGGTATGTTTGGATGAGGTCCCGGGGGCCTCGGGGTGTTTTCGGATGGTTAAACGGGAGAAATTGTGGAAAATTGCAGGTTGGAATCCTGCTTCTGTTGTTTCCGCTCCTGCGGAATTTTGGACGCAGGAGCGTGTCCGCAGAAGCGGACGAGGTGCGCAGGAGCGGCTGGTTACGCAGAAGCGGAAGTCATTCCGCTGAAGCGGCATCGCTGGTGCGAGCCAGTGACCGCAGAAGCGAAGGGGAGAAAAGGGGGCATGTTCCGCAGAAGCGAACATTTGACCGCTTGGGCGAGACCGCAGAAGCGGACAATGGTTCACGCAGGCGGATGTTTCCGCGAGGCGGAGCTTCTTCGCGAAGCGGGCCCGCTTAAGTGGCCCTTCGCTCGCGAGAGCGGAAATGGCCGGCTAGGCATGGAACCGCTGAAGCGACCGCTTTGGTCGCGGATACGGGTGCATAGGAGCGGAAAATATTCCGCGGAAGCGAAAATCGCTGTAAGTAAGTGTATGAGAAGTTAGAAAAATTTCAGAACATTTCACACATTTTGGGTCTCGTCTTTAGAGGCGATTTGGGCGATTTTGAAGAGAAATTCAAGGGAAATCATCGGGTAATCAACTATGGACTTAATCTATGATTAGTATTGGTAATATTATGCAATTATATCATGAAAATGGAGGAATTTGGGGTAGTTTATGGAGGATTTAGCCCTAGGCTTGAACTTTAGAAAATCAAGGTTTTGAATGGCCAAATGGAGTCCGAATTTGGTAAAATTTATATGCTTAGACTCGTATTGAGACAAGGGTTCCGAATATGTGACTTTCATTATTTTTCGTTAAGCGTACCGAAAGTCGGGTTTTGACAACTTTGGGAATTTTGATGTAAATTGAGTTGTATTGATTGGGTGTAGTCCCATTGGCCTAATTTGTTGTGTTTCTACTGTATTTGATCAGATTCTACACGTGCGAAGCTTGATTCTCGCGGCAAGAGGGTTATTTCTTAGCGGTTTTTTTGTACCGAAATTGAGGTAAGTGGCTTGTCTAACTTCGTGTGGGGGATTTTGCACCCCTAGGATATTATTGTGATACTTTAAATGCCTTGTACACGAGGTGACGGGCGTGTACATGCGCTGGTTGTTGAACACATACTTTACTCAAAATGTTCAATGAGTGATATTACTGTTTTTAGATGTTAAATTCGATATTCCTACCCGGTAGTAGTTATAAAAGCATGATTAGATAGAATCTAACTGTCCAGTTGCTTAATTGACTTACTTGAGTTTTCTTGGTAATCACTGGCGCTGTTCATCGGCGGAGTTATCATTAGGCATATTATACTTCTCTCTGTGTATTCCTTTACTTGATGTGGTTGTGGACTACGGGTTCGATTCCCGAGATCCTGAGATTAATGAAATGTGGACTACGGGTTCGATTCCCGAGATCCTGAGATTATTAAAATGTGGACTACGGGTTCGATTCCCGAGATCCTGAGATTATCGAAATGTGGACTACGGGTTCGATTCCCGAGATCCCGAGATTATTGAAATATGGACTACGGGTTCGATTCCCGAGATCCCGAGATTATTGAAATGTGGACTACGGGTTCGATTCCCGAGATCCCTGAGATTATTGAAATGTGGACTACGGGTTCGATTCCCAAGATGCTGAATTACTGGTAAGGACTGCGGGTTCGATTTCCGGAGATCCCGAGTTATTGAGATATTATTGAGACATGGGCTGCGGGTTCGATTCCCGGAGACCCAGAGGTACTGAGAATGGGACTGTGGGTTCAATTCCCACAGATCCTGGATTTGTTTATCCGAGTTGGTTATTTGTTGTTAGCTTAATTGTAGACAGTTGCAGTAATCATCATAATGTTGTTATTTCGGAAATTATTATCATTTAAACTGTTTATTTTGTTATCATCATTATATTATTGTTTTCTCAGTAGGGCCCCGACCTACCTCGTCACTACTCCATCGAGGTTAGGCTTGGCACTTACTGAGTACCGCCGTGGTGTACTCATGCTACTCTTCTGCACACTTTTGTTGTGCAGATCCAGGTACATCAGAGCAGGCTCGTACTAGGTGATTCTGCAGCTTTCTGGGAGACTTCGAGGTATGATCTGCTACGTCCGCGGATCCGGAGGCTTCACTTCTATTCTAGTGTTACCAGTTGACATTTTCTTCATTTCGTTGTTAGATACTCTTTACACATAGAGCCACAGTTGTATTTCTCTTTTAGTATGTGTTACCGTGGGGTTCCGGATCTTGGTAGTGTTTTATTCATTGTGTGACGGATGTATGTGCCAAGCGGCACGGATTACATATCTTTTATGTTATTTTCCATTGTTTCTTATTTAAGTATTTATAACTTATAGATTCCGCAACGTGTTAGGCTTACCTAGTCGTGGGGACTGGGTGCCATCACGACATGTTCACAATTGGTGAACTAGGGTCGTGACAAGTTGGTGTGAGCACGTGATTTTTGCCTTACCTGAGAAGTACTCCCAGAAAATTCAAAATAAAAATAGTTTCGTGTTGGGCATGATTTTTGTGATTTTTGTGTTATTTTTATCTTAAATTTGCATTTTTGTGTGCACGTTTATTTATTTAAATTAGTAAAATACAAAAAAATATATATTAGGTTTTGCATTTTTAGTGTTTGATATCGAAATTATGTGATTTACATTTTTAGGTGATATGTAATTACGTAGGATAATTGTAGTGGAAAATTTAATTGTGTTACAAGTTAATATATATATATATACATATATATATATATATATATATATATATATATATATATATATATATATATATATATATATATATATATATATATACATATACATATAATACATCATGGAATGTAGTATGAAGAGCAGACTTGGGCCATGTTTTAGTCCAAAAACTGGCCCAAACCCCTCATCCGTCCAGCCCAATATTCACCCCAGCATCAGCTTAATGTAACGTTGATCTGGACCGTTGGATTTTATTATCCAACGGCCCAGATTAATCTTTAAATTCCCAAATACACCCAGGCCATGACTTAACCAAACGACACCGTTTGGTTTAAGGGAGGAGATCTTGGTCGTTGATCGTAAATGATCCAACGATCAGGATTTAACCTCCTGAGTCATATATAATCTCACCTTCTTACCCAGCCCCCCCCAAGCCAGACCCCCCTTTTCTCTCCTTCATCGTCTCTCTCACAGAGACGATTAATCCCCGCCGTGCCTCCGCCGCACACCGCCTGCCGGAAATCGCCTCACGGCGGTTCCGGTAGGCCAATGGCCACCAAATTAACACCATAGACTCCCCTCACCTCCCTTTACACGAATCCCCTAACCGTTAGTCTCGAATCATTCCCGAGCTTCTCGAATATTCGTTCAAAGGTCGTCGGAATCTGTCGGTCATCCCAAACCGCCCCAAACTCAACCCAAACATCCCCCTAACCTCCCTTATACCCAAACCACCTTTGGTTTGGTTCAAATCCAGCCTGAAATCATGGAGCCCCAAATCCGAACCAAGAACCCTAGAATACTAAAATTAGGGATTCCCCAAGAATCAAACGAGATTGGAGTCTAATAGACTTTGATTGAGACATTTTTGTCTGAAAATATCTCAATTAAAGTCCGTTCGACTTCAAAATGGTAATTATTGAATCCAAGCGGCCGCAATTCGTGAGTCTGATTTCTATTCTCTTTTGAGGTATTTCATTTCCCTCTTGTATCTCTTTGTATTAATTGTGTGTTCAAATTTATTGGTTTTGATCATTATCTTTCATCTTTTCTGTTTCATTTCTCAACAGACCTTTTATTTGGTCGATTCCCATTCTTTTGCCAATTCTTGTTTAAATTCAATGCTGCAATAGCTTTGTATGCCTAGTTTATTTAATGTCGTCAACAAATTAATTTGTTTGTATGTTGGTTCATGCTTTGATCTGCCCGTATGCAATCCACAAGTCTAGGGCTTGGTGTTTGTTTGATTCTAGATTAGGAGCTAATTGGATACAGTTGTTAGGATTTGATTAAGGATTAGTTGTTTAATCACCTACCCATGAGAGAGGCTAGTGGAACCTGCTACAGCAGGGTATCCCACTGATGTCCTGCCACCAGCATTTTTTAATGAGTTAGTCCATACATGGACACTGGCTAGTGGAAAATGCAGGGAGTCCGATGGTTTGGACAGAAGAGGGATGGGCAAAAGGGTTTAAATTAAGATCTTTTGCACCATTAGGGGGAGGGGTTTTAGCTATAAGTAGGGCATTAATCTGAAACAGTGAGGGGGGATACACACAGTAAGGATTCAAAAATACAGACACAGACTCTTAGAGAACATTAGGGAAAAACATTCACAACCTGGATTTTGACATACACTCATATAAACATATTGGCATTGACTGCCTACTGGTGGCTTTTGTTTTGGCCTCTATTTCTTCTGTCATTACTGGTTTGCTGAGAGATTGCCATTGTTTGATCGTGTCTGGTTTGTTAGTTGACTGTTGTTTGGCCACTGCTAGTGCTGCATCTTAGCCACTGCTGTGGTTTGTTTTGGTTTGCTGTTTGGTGTCAAGGTTTAGCCACTGGTTCATTGATTAGTGGAGTTTGATTACCTTTGGCTCGTTGGCTACTGAGTGTTATAGCTGGTTCATTGAATGTGGTAGCACCTGATTATTTCTGGGTCATTGTTTGCTGAGTTTTGGACTGTCACTGCCTGGGTTGCTGAGTGTTTGTTTGGTTGTTGCTGTTGGTTGTTGCTGTTGGTCTGCTGTTACTTGGTTTCATCGGCTTAACTGATCTCCATTCTCTTGCTTTGTTGATTTCCAGGTATTTCACTACTGCCTGAAGCTGTAAACATGAATCGAAGAAATAAAACTTAGCTTATTGATCATCATGTCATTCTAATCCGTATCGAAGTTTAGTTAGATACATGTATACTCATTAGGGAGAACTTGAGCATGTAATAGACTATATGGATTGTAACCATGTGAACTTTATACTTCCATAAGCTATCACAGTCGAAGTGGTCTACTGGAAACGTGCTATGTAATGGGTATACGAATCAGTGAAATACATGTTAAAAAGAAAAAATTTTCAATTATGTTAGTGGTGTTGATTTGTTCAGGTTACGAGTGCATGATAACTAACAATCAGTGTGAAGGTAAATAGAGGCATGGTGATGGTAGTTTGATCAAGGGGGATGAATTAGTAGTATCGTGTTCAATGTTCAAGTAGTTAATTAAGTATGTACATCCCGTTCTATCAATAGTTTGCTTAAAAAAGGGAATCTGGACAATTGATATATCACTTCGTTGCTATTAGATTGTCAGTACACTTTAGTTCGTGTATATCTACTATGATCTAGATCATTTACACGAAAACTGATTATCAGTTAGATTGGATTAAAATCTGAAGCATGTTCAATATTCTTTTCTTAAATAGAACAAATTTTTTTTTTTTGGTAACTAATCAGCTCAACTAATTTGAATACAAATTGAAACTTAAAGTAATTTAAGGGCACAGTAAAAAAGGAAATTGTCTTCTGGCGGTTAATTTTGAGTCGAGGCTCTATTGAATGGCCCGAATGAAAAAAAATATATAAAACGAGTAGGTAATGATAAACAATTGACATTTTTTGTTGTTAGAGACAAAACAAGTAGAGAATATAGTTCATCTTAGGATTGGCCTTAATAATAATGAGATGAGCCTCGTCAAACGCAAATACACAATCGCGGGGCCCTCGAATAATTGTCATGGAAACTTAGACTTGGAAGGACCGTCTAGTGAATTTCACGGGCCTTTCCCAAAGTTAAACAAACGATAAACTCTTTAGGCATGATTTGAAATAAAATTACTTTCCTGAATACGGGTGTGCATTTATGTGACCCAAATCTTACTCTCGGCGAAGCTGAAACGCATTTAAGTCACAGGCGTACTGGTTGCGGTGTGACTCGAAATGTGTTTTCGTGACGTCGCAATTCTTCTAAAATTGAAAAGCGGAACATAATAGCACATAAGTTAAAATTTATATAGAAATCGGATAAAAGCCAAAATTGCAATTGAGCGACCGTGCTAAAACCACGGAATCCGGGAGTGCCTAACACCTTCTCCCGGTTTAACAGAATTCCTTATCCAGATTTCTAGTTTCGCAGACTGTATTACGAGTCATAAATTTCCTCGGTTCGGGATTAAACCAGTGACTTGGGACACCATTATTTTCCCAAGTGGCGACTCTGAATTAATTAAACTAATCCCGTCCCGATTGTCCTTTAATTGGAAAAACTCCCTTGCGCCCTCGCGGGTGCGTAAAAAGGAGGTGTGACAGCTCTGGCGACTCTGCTGGGGACATTGACCTCGAACTTCGGTTCGGGGTCTAAGAACTCGAGCTCATTTAAATTGTTGTTTTGTCTATATCTTATTTTATTATATGTTTAATTAATGTGCTACATGTCTACCGCTTTGATATTAGTTGCATTGTATATAAAAACTGCTATATGTTTACCGCTTTGATATTGCGTGAACTGTATATAAAACTGTGCCGAAAACCCTTCTCTTCTTACCCCCGGGGATGTGCTTACTGGTTTAGACTCCCCCTTCTGTTAGTGTCAACACCAAAATAAGAAAAGAGGCGGGATAAGTTACAAAGCCGGACGATCCCGCGGGTCCCCGGTACGTAGCTCCCTCCTCAAATCCGAGTCGTCTGCTCGGGTACACGGTCTAGTACCATTGAAAAGCATCGGGATATTGAGCCTAGATTCAGGACGTTTATTTGTATCATCTCTGATTTAGGGGACTCAACACAGGGGTTGGGTCCGTCTAGGACAGGTAACCTGAAAGGAAAGACCATCTTGCCATATTATATTTGTTGTGAGCATTTATTTAGACTGGCATGCTGACCGGGTTCCTTTAAATACCGAAGAAAAACGAAAAAAGAAAAAAACACAAAAGGAAATAGTATGGGGAAGTAAATATTTTTTTCAGAAAAATACAAAAATATGTTTTACCAACAAGTCAATAAATTTAGTTTGCCAATAAAAGACGGCAGAAGGTTGACTTTGCCAACAAAATGGTTTTTTGACAAAATGTGATTTCTTTGACAGTCAATAAAGGAAAGATAGTTGTTTTGACGGACCGAACTATGCGAGTTTGATTCTCACCGGATGTGAGATACGTAGGCAACCTTTTTACGGGTCCAACTCCCATATATTTCAAAATAAGTTTTAATGACAGAACGCCAAGATATTTAATTTTGCCTTAACGACCACCTTTTTTGACCAGTCAATTCCTGTGGCCCGTTTCGTTTCTCAGAAAAAGATAGTTTTGGGGCAAATAAAAATTTCGCTTTCATCTAAAAATTACCTCAAATAAATGTGCAGAATGAGCACGAGTCAGAATACAACCGAAGATATCATAAACAAGATCCCCTTAAGTTTGCATAGGTGGTGGAGCGACTTGGGCGAGCAAGGACAAGATGCCGTTAAGCTGTACTTGGGAGATCTAGTGGGGCTGCTAAATATTCCCCCGAGAGGAGACATCATACGAGCCTTGATCTCATTCTGGGATCCGGCACACAATGTGTTCCACTTTTCAGACTTTGAACTCACACCAACACTGGAAGAATTAGCCGGATATGTCGGAAGACCAAAAGTCCCTATGAGGGAACAATACCTTATTGCACCAAGGGTAGTGACACTACATCGGTTTTTGGATACGGTAAAGATCCGCAGAACTGTACACAACCCAGACTTATCAGAAGGGTTCTGCACTTTGGCATTTCTGTATGACAAATATGGTCATTATGGGGGCTTCAACAAACACAAAAGCAAAATCTGCAGCGGAGACAACCAGTTAAAATGGGAGGAGCATAGACGCATCGCCTTCGTGATAGCTTTCCTAGGTTCATTAATATTTCCTAGAAAAGATGGGAATATCAACATACAAGTGGCAGGGGTCGTCAGCACTCTGATGAAACAGAACAACAGTACTTTGGCTCCCATGATAATATCGGATATCTCTCGTGCACTCACTATCTGCAAAGCTGGAGGGACTTTCTTTGAAGCTTGCAATGTATTGCTCCAAATGTGGATGATCGATCACTTATGTCGTCATCCGCAATTTATGAGGTATGGTTCATCGAAGAAAACCTGCATAGAAGAATTTCCTACGAGGGCCGAGGGACATGATTTGCCAGAGGGGATTAGCGGATGGATACGATTTTTGCGTTTGATTACAACCAGCAGGATAGAATGGACGTTTGGTTGGCTACCCGTGGAAGAAGTCATATATGCATCAGCCACGGAATCATATTTATTGCTAATGGGCCTCACCAGCATCCAGCCCTATGCACCAGGTCGAGTATTGAGACAGTTGGGACGATGCCAAATAATCCCAGAAGAAGAAGACCTCAGCCCACATGTGGTCGAAATTGGACCAGGAGGACAGTTCCCTGAAGCGTTGGTCCGAAAGATTTGGAGTGAATGTCAGACATTGAAGAAAGACACTCGGGTGCGAGATCGAGCCCGAGGTGAAGTATCGTCGGAATACCCTACATGGTATAGTAGAGATCTGGAGCATCAAAGGCCCACAAAAAGGCCTCACCTCAGGGAGTTTTCCGGAGCGTCACAAGAACAATGGGACTGGTTGGCCAGAGAAGAAGCTTATAGAACAAAGATCAGCAGGATAGAGCAACGGGCCCAAGAGCTCCAATTTGAAATGGATGTGCAAACCGCCGCCAACGAAGGAGATAAAAAGAAGTTGGCACAAGAAAATGACTTTTTGAGAGCTCAAATCCAGCAAATGAAAAGGGATGCTGACAGACAGTTGAGGAGTCGAGCGGACGAGAAATTGATAAAGGGTCTGAGAAGCCAAGTTGCCGATGTACAAAGAGAGTTGGAAGAGTCAAAAGCCCAAACAATGAGGATTCGTGCTAGCTGGAAAAAGGAGGCACATCAACGCGCACTTCACCTACAACGGGTGGAAGAAGATTACACCGAGACCATCACTAGTCTAAGGGAAGCAAACGTTATCCTCAGGGAGCGGGTTTTCAAGCAAGCCCGAGATGCTAGAACGGACCTCGACCGTTGTCACAATTTGATGGCTCGACTGCAAGAACAAATAGACAGGCTCCTAGACCAAGTCACCAACAACGCTCAAAGGTTGGGAGCGAAAAACCAGCAGATAGAGCGGCTACTCAGAGAAAGGAACATGATCAAGGACAGAATTGGAGAAATCGGGCACTATGTCACCATGAAGTGCCTAGCTTGCGAACAAATGCCCCGCACCGACCTTTTTGCTTCAATTATGGGCTATGTTCATCGGATCATGGAAGAATTAAGGGGACTACACAAAGACCTCACACCCAGGCCCGCGGCAAGGCCGAATGATGCCTCGCGGGCCCCCAGGAATTTTAGAGCAGTAGACTTTTGATTAAAAATGTATTTTTGAAATATTGGGTCAAGCCAGTTGGCATGTTATTTTACGTTTTCGAGTCAAGCATTCCTTTTATGTTGTAAGACCTGTTTTGTAACTTTAAGGTTTTATTTGATATAAAAGCTACTGAATTTTGCCACAATCCTGTTAACAGAACTACGCTCGGTCTGATTCACGCGAGAACGTGATACGTAGGCAATCCACATAAGATTCGACCACCACTAAAAAGAAAGGAAAAGAATCCAAAGGTTAAATAACAATAAGGCTTGCAAAGATAGTCGAAAAAGAAAAAAAAGAAGAAAAAGAAAAAGAAAAAGAAAAAGGGCCGGAATGACGCATGTTAAGAGTACATGTAGAAAGGGTTATTTGGTTAGGTGCATTGCATCCAACGTGCTATAACATATCTGTCAAACTCGGTGAACTAACAAGTTTGTTGCATTTCCAGAAAAGTTTAGCAGTTGGTTTGACAGAATATACTGGCCAGCCATCACTACCGTACTAGATCCAAAGGACCGATTACAGTAAGCATGTCTAGTTCTGGCAAGAGTCTCGAGGAAGAAAAATCCGAGCTACAAATCATGAAAGAAGAGGTAGACCGGTTAAAACAACGGATAACAGAGATGCACCTGGCCTGGGCCAGGGAACAGTCTTCACCAAACCGCCCTACTCTCGCCTCAGCTCCGGAACATCCGCCCATCGATCCTTCGACAAGCGCCCCGATCTATCCATACTTTCGGGGGGAAAACCCATATGCCACCCACATTCTACCAGCCAAACCAAATCCTCCTCCAGCCACCCCTGTTTTTGTGGCACCTCCACCTGCTCCTCTGCAAAGGCCGGCCAGCGAGCCGTATGTTCAGATCCATGACAACTCTTACTATCCTCCAGAGCCTACCTTCAGGGCCCCTGAACCACAATCACATACACCTCACTGGGATAATCCGGCAGAACCGGAAAAGCACCTCCAAAGTTCGGAACACGAGGAAGTTATCAGAAAAGTTAAAAGCCTGGAGCAGTCCTTCAGGAATATGCACGGTTTGGGCAACCAGGTCAGCGTCGCCTACAAGGATCTGTGTCCATTTTCGGACGTCCAGTTGCCAGCAGGGTTTAAAATGCCCAAATTCGACCTATACGAGGGGCATGGTGACCCGGTAGCCCACCTGCGAGGGTTTTGCAGTAAAATGAGAGGGGCCGGAGGACGGGACGAACTTCTGATAGCTTACTTCAGCCAGAGTCTGGGAGGATCTGCGCTGGAGTGGTACACTAGACAGGACCCCAGTAGATGGTTTACGTGGGATGATTTGGCTCAAGCTTTTATCGGCCAGTTCCAGTACAATCTTGAAATAATCCCCGACCGCTTATCATTGCTAAAATTAGAGAAGAAGCCCGTTGAAAGTTTCAGGGAATTTGGTTTCCGCTGGAGGGAACAGGCAGCCAGGGTAGATCCGCCGATGAGAGAGAGCGAGATGGTGGATTACTTCTTGCAGACATTAGAGCCAACCTATTTTGGACATCTGGTAACGTCCGTAGGCAAATCATTCACTGAGGTGATAAAAATGGGGGGTATGATCGAGGAAGGTTTGAAGGCCAACAAGATCATGAGCTACTCGGCATTGAAAGCCACCACTCAGGCTATCCAAAGTGGTACTGGAGGAGTACTGGGGAAAAAGAGGAGAGAGGAAGTCGCGGCCGTCGAGTCCGGGGCATGGTTCAGAAATAGAGGCCCCGCACCCCAATATAGCCCGCCCCAGCAAAATTACTCCCACAATCCATATAACCACCCGCAACATTACTATCCCGCACCTGATCCCCATTTTACTGTCCACCACGCACAGTCCTATTCTGCACCTCCCGTCCATGCACCGTGGCGTGCACCAAACCCGCAGAACAATCATCCACCCCCAAGAGCTTACAGAAACCCCTCGGGCGCGAGTTCTCGTCCAAACCAGGCATTCAGGGGCGACAGGGCGCCAAGGCCGAAGAATTTCACTCCCTTGGGGGAATCTTACACCAGTCTGTTCCACCGGTTAAAGCAAGTAGGGTTGCTGAATCCGGTTGAAGCTAAACTGCCAAACCCTCTTCCGAAGAACCTGGACCATTCAGTAAATTGTGCCTACTGCTCGGGATGTCCGGGACACGACACGGAAAAATGTTGGAGGTTGAAAACGGCCATCCAGGAGCTCATCGACACTCGCAGGATTGAGGTCCAGACTCCAACAGAGCCCAACCTCAACCAAAACCCGCTTCCGACTCATCATGAGACCAACATGATCGAGTTGGTTCGGGTGGAAGAAGGAAAGGAGAAATCCTCTCAGATGGTAATGATGATCAAATCCGGCGGGGTAGGAATGAGAAAGGGCCGAGCTTTGATGAGCCGTCCATTTGCAAGAAGGACGTACCGGGAGGGTCAGAAGCGGAAAAAAGAAGTGTGAACGAAGTACCGGTGAGGCCGGGGGAAGCAAAGATAGTTGTACCAGGGGCAGCAATCAAGCCCATCTTGACAGTAGCAGGCGTTCGAATGGATCCTTTCATCATCCAGCCAGCAACACAGTTGCCAATAACTGATAGCCGAGCTGTTCCATGGAATTATGCTCGGATTACAACGACCTACAAAGGAAAGGAAGTGAAAGAGGAAGTTTGCGAAGCGCGAGGGTTGACCCGCTTGGGGAGATGTTTTGCCCCTGCGGAATTGAGGAAGACCACTCCGGCAGCATTGAAAAAGCCGGTAACTGATGAAGAAGCGGAAGAATTCTTGAAAAAGATGAAGCTGCATGACTACTCTGTCTTGGAGCAGTTGAAGAAGACTTCGGTGCAAATATCATTGCTATCCTTGCTGATACATTCTGAAGAACATCGGCAAGCATTGATGAAAGTCCTGAATGAGGCACATGTACTGGATAAAATCTCAGTAAGCCATTTGGAGAAGATCACCAATAGGATCTTCGAAGCAAATCGGATCACCTTCACCGATGATGAGTTGCCTGAGGAAGGCACCGAGCACAACAAGGCTTTATATCTTACGGTGAAGTGTGAGGAGGCGGTGGTTACCAAAGTCCTTGTCGATAATGGGTCCAGTGCTAACATTTGTCCTCTCTCTACACTGGACAAGTTGAAAGTGGACATCGGCAGGGTACGCAAGAACAACGTATGTGTTCGAGGGTTTGACGGAGGAGGCAAAGCGTCGGTTGGTGACATAGTGCTAATCTTGACGATTGGGCCAGTGGAGTTCACCATGGAATTCCAGGTGCTGGACATGGTGGTGTCATATAACCTCCCGATAGGGCGACCATGGATCCATGCCGCAAGAGCAGTTCCATCCAGCTTGCACCAACTCGTCAAGTTTGAATGGGACCAACAGGAGATCGTCGTCCATGGAGAAAACGGTCTACAATCAGGCACCATCATCCCCTTTGTTGAAACAGAAGAAGATGTTGGGCCGTGGGTATACCAGTTCTGCGATGTGGTGTCCGCCGACCGAGTTCCAGAATGGGAATGCATTCCCGATGACAGGACAATTACTGCAGATGTCATGGTGGCTCATGAAATGTTGCGACATGGTTTCATACCGGTAAAGGTCTAGGTGCATCTCTGCAAGGAATCATACAACCGGTATCAGTGGTCGAAAACTTGGGAACCTTCGGCTTGGGATTCAAGCCAACATCAGAGGACATCCGGCGAGCCAAGAGGAGTAAGCAGAAGACATGGGTGCTCCCGAAGCCTGTTCCACGCCTTTCCCAATCTTTTGTCAGGTCCGGAGCAAGAGGACATCCAACGACAAAGATTCCCGGTCCTACGATCAGGCCAGACGAAGAGTTCTTCAGGAAGTTCGAGGACCTATTCACAGATGTATGTATGCTCGAGGATGGTGAAGGATCCAGTCATGCCGAGATACAATTTGTGGGACCAAAGGCAAAACTGAATAACTGGAAGGCTACTCCTCTCCCTGTCCGGAAGGAGTCTTGGTAGTTTGTCTTGGATTGTTTTTCTTTCGAAATTTTGTGTTGGGGGTTTGTCCCCGGAGTAAAATCCAGTTGTTTTTAGTTCATTTTTTATTTAAGTTTGCAGTTTGTTTTTCCTTGTACTGTTCCCGTTAATGAAATTTTGTTCCCTTCGTGTCTAATTTTGTTTATTTTTCCTTCTTTTTACTTTTCTGAAACAACCTTCTTTCAACTGATCTTAATGATATGGCGTGCTTAAAGATTAATCAACCCAGTCTAGAAAGTCAATCGGGTTTGGAAATAATAACGCATGAAATAAGAAGTGACGAGAGTGAGTCCGAGTACGGCGATGATGAAGCCGTAGAAGAAATCGGTGAAGAATTAAGTCACTTCGAGGAAAAACCCAAACCGAATTTAAATGATACTGAGGCCGTTAATCTGGGGAATGCGGATGACGTCAAAGAAACCCGAATAAGTGTCCATATTGAACCCAATCTGAGGGAAGAGTTGATCAAAACACTCATGGAGTTTAAAGACATTTTCGCATGGTCGTACGACGACATGCCAGGACTCAGCACTGATCTAGTGGTTCATAAATTACCCACTGATCCGGCATATCCTCCCGTCAAGCAAAAACTGCGGAAATTCAAGACGGAGATGAGTGTAAAGATCAAAGAGGAAGTAACCAAGCAGTTGCAGGCGAAAGTCATTCGTGTCACTCGATACCCCGAATGGTTGGCTAATGTAGTACCGGTGCCAAAGAAAGACGGAAAGATCAGAGTATGTGTGGACTATCGCAACCTCAACAAAGCAAGTCCTAAGGATAATTTCCCGCTTCCCAATATCCATATCCTGATTGATAATTGCGCCGGACGCGAAATCGGATCCTTTGTGGACTGTTATGCGGGATATCATCAGATTTTGATGGATGAAGAGGACGCAGAAAAGACGGCTTTTATCACACCGTGGGGAACTTATTGCTACCGAGTGATGCCGTTTGGTTTGAAGAATGCAGGGGCAACCTACATGAGGGCGATGACTACGGTATTCCTGACATGATACACAAGGAAATTGAAGTGTACGTGGATGATGTGATCGTAAAATCCAGACGTCAAGAAAACCATGTTGCTGACCTCAGGAAGTTCTTTCAAAGACTTCGAAGGTACGACATCAAGCTCAATCCGGCAAAATGCGCATTCGGAGTTCCATCAGGAAAGTTGCTAGGATTCATCGTCAGCCGACGGGGCATTGAGTTGGACCCATCCAAAATCAAGTCCATTCAAGAGCTACCCACGCCAAAGAATAAAACAGAGGTAATGAGTATGTTGGGAAGGTTAAATTACATCAGTAGGTTTATTGCTCAACTTACAGCAACCTGTGAACCCATATTCCGTCTGTTGAAGAAAGACGCTGCGATAGAATGGACGGTAGAATGTCAGGAAGCGTTTGACTAAATCAAAGGGTATCTGTCAAACCCGCCCGTACTAGTTCCGCCCGAACCAGGTAGACCCCTGATTCTTTATCTAACGGTTTTGGAGAATTCGTTCGGCTGCATACTGGGGAAGCATGATCTTACTGGCAGGAAGGAACGGGCCATTTACTACCTCAGTAAGAAATTTACAGTCCACGAGGTCAAGTACACTCATCTAGAAAAGACATGTTGCGCCCTGACTTGGGTAGCCCAAAAGCCGAAACACTATTTGTCTTCTTACACCACTTACCTCATTTCGCGTTTGGATCCGTTGAAGTATATTTTCCAGAAACCTATGCCTACAGGGAGGTTAGCAAAATGGCAAATATTACTTACGGAGTTCGACATCATATACGTGACAAGGACGGCTATGAAAGCTCAAGCCCTGGCCGATCACTTGGCTGAAAATCCCGTTGATGACGAATACGAACCTTTGAGGACGTATTTTCCAGATGAGGAAGTATTGCAGATTGAGGGGTTAGAACCAACCAAGGATCCAGGATGGAAGCTCTTCTTCGACGGAGCGGCGAACGCAAAAGGAGTCGGAGTAGGGGCTGTGCTCATATCTGAAACGGGACATCATTATCCTGTTACTGCTCAACTACGTTTTCATTGTACCAATAATATGGCTGAGTACGAGGCATGTATCTTGGGGTTACGATTAGCGGTGGACATGGATGTACGGGACGTCTTGGTCTTGGGGGACTCGGACCTTCTGGTACATCAGATTCAGGGAGAATGGGAAACCAGAGATTTAAAGCTTATCCCATATCGTCAGTGTTTGCATGATTTGACCAAACGCTTTCGATCGGTAGAGTTCAGGCACATCCCGAGGATGCATAATGAGGTTGCCGACGCGTTGGCTACTTTAGCATCAATGCTACATCACCCGGACAAGGTTTGTGTCGATCCGTTACATATCCAGGTCCGGAGTCAACATGCTTATTGTAATGTGATAGAAGAAGAGATGGATGGTGAGCCATGGTTTCATGATGTCAAAGAGTACCTCGGGTTAGGAATATACCCAGAGCAGGCAACCGGAGATCAAAAGCGAGCTATTCGGCGGTTGGCGAACGGATTTTTCCTTAGTGGAGGGGTGTTGTACAAAAGAACCCCAGATTTGGGATTGTTGAGATGTATAGATGCAAGTCAAGCCACAACAGTGATGACGGATATACACTCGGGAGTTTGCGGACCACACATGAGCGGATACGTATTGGCAAAGAAGATTCTTCGAGCAGGATATTACTGGCTCACGATGGAGCGTGATTGTATAAGTTTCGTGCGAAGATGCCATCAGTGTCAGATACACGGAGACTTGATTCATTCTCCACCAACTGAATTGCACACAATGTCGGCACCATGGCCGTTTGTTGCATGGGGCATGGATGTTATTGGACCTATAGAGCTTGCGGCTTCCAATGGTCACAGGTTCATTCTGGTAACGATCGATTATTTTACCAAGTGGGTGGAGGCCAAAACATTCAAATCAGTGACCAAGAAGGCGGTGGTGGATTTCGTGCATTCCCACATCATCTGCAGGTTTGGAATTCTAAAGATAATCATCACAGATAACGGTGCAAATCTTAACAGTGGATTGATGAAGGAGGTATGTCAACAGTTCAAGATTACACATCGAAATTCCACACCGTATCGCCCAAAAGCAAATGGTGCGGTCGAGGCGGCAAACAAGAACATAAAGAAGATATTGAGGAAGATGGTAGAAGGGTCTAGGCAGTGGCATGAAAAGTTACCATTTGCGTTGTTGGGTTATCGCACTACCGTCCGAACTTCGGTAGGTGCAACTCCTTACTTGTTAGTATACGGGACTGAAGCAGTAATACCCGCAGAAATTGAGATCCCATCCCTCCGAATTGTCGCTGAAGCTGAGATTGACGATGATGAATGGGTCAAAACCCGATTAGAGCAATTGAGCTTGATCGATGAAAAGAGATTGACAGCAGTATGTCACGGCCAATTGTATCAAAAGAGAATGGCGAGAGCATATAACAAGAAGGTACGTCCCGGGAAATTTGAAGTGGGACAGCATGTGCTGAAGAGAGTTCTACCACATCAGGCCGAAGCGAAAGGCAAGTTCGCTCCAAATTGGCAGGGACCATTCGTGGTGACTAGAGTATTATCCAACGGCGCTCTATGCCTAACTGATGTTGAGGGAAGATGCACCGATATGGCTATCAATTCTGATGCAGTCAAGAGATATTATGTGTGATTCTTTAATGCATTTGTCAACATTTGGTTTCGTTTGTGTGTATTTGGCATTTTTCGGAGAATGAAATGACAGAGGCTATTTTTCTACTACCCAAACGCTTTAACCTTTGTTTCCCCCTTTGAGCCTTAATTATTCTTTCATATACCCTCTTTCGGAATCATCAAGGAAGATGTGTAGCAAAATAGAAAAAAAAAAAGAAACAAAGAAAAAATACAAGAAAAAGTGAACTACGTTCGACCTGATTCCTCAAGAAGGATACGTAGGCGCCACACGGCTCGGTCATAATAAAATAAAAATCAAAGATTCCCCAAGCAACAAAGCTGGGGCAGAAGTCATTGTTTCGTTGGAAAGATAGTGTGGATTCCGAAAGTTGTAATAAGCTAACCGTTGAGGTTAAACCCCTTTGTTTAGCCTCACGCGCAGAAACCATGTTAAGAACCAGAAAGACCTCTCGATCGGTATTTGAGAAGTGCCAAGTCATGTGAACGGAAGCCAAGAGTGACATCCCGACCCTCGATTGAATCCAGAATGCACAAGCCGAAAGGGGATAACGCTCTAGAGGGAATCTCAGGGGTGATACCCCGCCGCAAGGAAAGAAAGCGTAAATGAGAGAGTCTTAACGGTGAAAACCCTCGCGGGCACCTTAAGGCGAAGAAAGTTGAGAGAAACAAAATGAGAGAGTCTTACGGTGAAAACCCTTGCGGGCACCTTAAGGCGACGGGAGATAGAGAGAAATGAGAGAATCTCATTAGTGAAAACCCTTTGAAGGGCACCGTGAGGTGACAGGACGAGATGGTTACAAGATGTCTGCATGAGACAAGGTTGGGATATCCGTTTACCTCTAGCAGAACGCGGCATCAGAAAGTGATTGACATGAATAGACCGGGTAGTTTAATCTCAAAGGCGCGGCATAACCATTGGATCAGGCACACATTCAGATAAGTTTTCCTATTTTTGAGTTCAGAAAAGTTTTTCGCTTCTTTTTTGCGGTCAGTATTTTTTCTTTTTCTTTCATTTTCGAAAATTGATTTTTCAAAGCTTACTACCAAGTCTCCCAAAGCAGTATAATGAAAATGAATAGGCGTGGAACGAGGCGATAAGGCAGAAGTCGTTACGATAGTAAGATTGGGACGACAGGCTGATTGGAAGGTTCGCCGGAATTATGGAGTATGATGGATACATGGGGCACGTCCGAAAGATGATTTCACGCAACAGATCACCGGCTAAAAAGAGTCGGATCAAACCAAAGATTGGAATAAAAGGAAAGATGAGAGGTCGTTCGTGGAAAGAGCATCGTACCCAGCAAGCGTCAACGTCGCCCTCAAAGTTCGAGAGAGGCCAAGCAGCTGAAAGAGAAAAGAAAATGGCCCCAACTAGAGTGGCACGACCACTCACCGTGTTTTGAAACTAACAATTTTTCTTTGATTTAAAAGCAGGAAAAGAGGGTTCGTTGGCAGAAAAGCATACCATCCAGAAGTTTATCAAACTGGGGCAGAAAATTTTCTCCTGTTGCGAAAATTTTCTTGAAAGCAAAGACTCGGAAGATAAGGGTAGAAAGCAACACAAGATTTCGGGAAATACCAGCTCCGAGCAGAATAGTTTTGAGAAAGGCCAGACGACACGATGGGTAATCTTTGAGCTTGGTATAACCCCCCAGCAGTTGTTGGAAAAATAAAACAATGGCTTCGAGATTCCCCCGGCAGCATTACATTCCGTAAGTTGCTCGAGGAGGCAAAAGCGTGAGTCCCAGAGGAGGTATGGGAAGAAGGAAGAAAATGAGGGGTGAAGGGAACGAAGAATACCTCCTCAGCAGCATCATCCCCAGCAGGCGAGTAAACGGTTCCAAAAATATCCCCAGCAGCCAGAAGAAAAAGTAATACGACCCAGGGGAAGGCAATTCCAAGACAGGATAATTCAGAAGAGAAGGTGGTCCGAGAGGCAATGCAGGAAGAAGGAAATGGTACAAAAGGCAAAGGAAGGTAATCAAGATAGGATGAAATCGGTGAGTAGTAGTTGAAGTCAGGGAGCACGCCTGGAGAATGGAGTGGCGATTTAATTTTGAAGTTATAGTTGAAGTCGGAGCCCGCCCGGAGAATGGAGTGGCGATTTTATTTTGAAGTAGTAGTTGAAGTCGGGGAGCCCGCCCGGAGAATGGAGTGGCGATTTAATTTTGAAGTTATAGTTGAAGTCGGGGAGCCCGCCCTGGAGAATGGAGTGGCGATTTTATTTTGAAGTAGTAGTTGAAGTCGGGGAGCCCGCCTGGAGAATGGAGTGGCGATTTTATTTTGAGTAGTAGTTGAAGTCGGGAGCCCGCTCGGAGAATGGAGTGGCGATTTTATTTTTGAAGTAGTAGTTGAAGTCGGGGAGCCCTCCTGGAGAATGGAGTGGCGATTTATTTTGAAGTAGTAGTTGAAGTCGGGGAGCCCGCTCTGGAGAATGGAGTGGCGATTTAATTTTGAAGTTATAGTTGAAGTCGGGGAGCCCGACTGGAGAATGGAGTGGCGATTTTATTTTGAAGTAGTAGTTGAAGTCGGGAGCCCGCCCGGAGAATGGAGTGGCGATTTTATTTTTGAAGTAGTAGTTGAAGTCAGGGAGCCCGCCTGGAGAATGGAGTGGCGATTTAATTTTGAAGTTATAGTTGAAGTCAGGGAGCCCGCCTGGAGAATGGAGTGGCGATTTTATTTTGAAGTAGTAGTTGAAGTCGGGGAGCCCGCCTGGAGAATGGAGTGGCGATTTTATTTTGAGTAGTAGTTGAAGTCGGGGAGCCCGCTGGAGAATGGAGTGGCGATTTTATTTTTGAAGTAGTAGTTGAAGTCGGGGAGCCCGCCCTGGAGAATGGAGTGGCGATTTTATTTTGAGTAGTAGTTGAAGTCGGGGAGCCCGCCTGGGGAGAATGGAGTGGCAATTTTATTTTGAAGTAGTAGTTGAAGTCGGGGAGCCCGCTTGGAGAATGGAGTGGCGATTTCATTTTGAAGTAGTAGTTGAAGTCGGGGAGCCCGCCTGGAGAATGGAGTGGCGATTTAATTTTAAAGTTATAGTTGAAGTCAGGGAGCCCGCCTGGAGAATGGAGTGGCGATTTTATTTTGAAGTTATAGTTGAAGTCAGGGAGCCCGCCTGGAGAATGGAGTGGCGATTTTATTTTGAAGTAGTGGTTGAAGTCAGGGAGCCCGCCTGGAGAATGGGGTGGCGATCTATTTTAATTTGGTTGAGGAAAGCGGTTGAAGGTAACAGAAATCTCCGGCATGAATCCAAGTTCGTAAGCAGAGGGAGGCAACAAGGATCAGAACAGATAGACTCAGATTGCGAAGGAGAATATTTCAAAGATCATAAAGAAGGAAACAATGGTCGGAGTTCGGCAATCAAGATAGGCCGAAATAACAATTGGCGGAAGAGAAGAAGCATCAGAAGGAACACCAAGTCAGACAGGATGGCAAGGAGCGCGACAAGATCAAGTTAAAAAGGATAGATAAGAACTTGTAGTACTGTAACTTAGTCTAGCTTCTTGTTTTTGTTGCTCAGTACGGTGCAACAAGTAGATCAGCTAAGCGGTGGCAACAGCAGTAACAGCAATAACAGCAGTAACAGCAGTAACAGCGAGATCGCAACAGTCATGGTAGTCCCAGCTACCAGAACTTCCCGAACTACATTGACCCGATTCCCTTTTAGCCAGGGATATGTAGGAGACCTTTGAAGCAAGGTTCGGTCAAAACTTTTCCAAAATGCTTCATACGGAGTGCTCGAATGGGCAAAAAATCGCTTATATCCGCTCACTTATCTTTGCACGAAAACTCTGCATGTTTACGCGCAAAGAAGCTGTGAGCACGTGATTTTTGCCTTACCTGAGAAGTACTCCCAGAAAATTCAAAATAAAAATAGTTTCGTGTTGGGCATGATTTTTGTGATTTTTGTGTTATTTTTATCTTAAATTTGCATTTTTGTGTGCACGTTTATTTATTTAAATTAGTAAAATACAAAAAAATATATATTAGGTTTTGCATTTTTAGTGTTTGATATCGAAAATATGTGATTTACATTTTTAGGTGATATGTAATTACGTAGGATAATTGTAGTGGAAAATTTAATTGTGTTACAAGTTAATATATATATATATACATACATACATACATATATATATATATATATATATATATATATATATATATATATATATATATATACATATACATATAATACATCATGGAATGTAGTATGAAGAGCAGACTTGGGCCATGTTCTAGTCCAAAAACTGGCCCAAACCCCTCATCCGTCCAGCCCAATACTCACCCCAGCATCAGCTAATGTAACGTTTGATCTGGACCGTTGGATTTTATTATCCAACGGCCCAGATTAATCTTTTAATTCGAATATACACCCAGGCCATGACTTAACCAAACGACACCGTTTGGTGTAGGGGAGGAGATCCTGGTCGTTGATCGTAAATGATCCAACGATCAGGATGTAACCTCCCGAGTCACATATAAACTCACTTTCACACCCCGCCCCCCCCCCAAGCCAGACCCCCCTTTTCTCTCCTTCATCGTCTCTCTCACAGAGACGATTAATCCCCGCCGTGCCTCCGCCGCACACCGCCCGCCGGAAATCGCCTCACGGCGGTTCCGGTAGGCCAATGGCCACCAAATTAACACCATAGACTCCCCTCACCTCCCTTTACACGAATCCCCTAACCGTTAGTCTCGAATCATTCCCGAGCTTCTCGAATATTCGTTCAAAGGTCGTCGGAATCTGTCGGTCATCCCAAATCGCCCCAAACTCAACCCAAACATCCCCCTAACCTCCCTTATACCCAAACCACCTTTGGTTTGGTTCAAATCCAGCCTGAAATCATGGAGCCCCAAATCCGAACCAAGAACCCTAGAATACTAAAATTAGGGATTCCGCCCAAGAATCAAACGAGATTGGAGTCTAATAGACTTTGATTGAGACATTTTCGTCTGAAAATATCTCAATTAAAGTCCGTTCGACTTCAAAATGGTAATTATTGAATCCAAGCGGCCGCAATTCGTGAGTCTGATTTCTATTCTCTTTTGAGGTATTTCATTTCCCTCTTGTATCTCTTTGTATTAATTGTGTGTTCAAATTTATTGGTTTTGATCATTATCTTTCATCTTTTCTGTTTCATTTCTCAACAGACCTTTTATTTGGTCGATTCCCATTCTTTTTCCAATTCTTGTTTAAATTCAATGCTGCAATAGCTTTGTATGCCTAGTTTATTTAATGTCGTCAACAAATTAATTTGTTTGTATGTTGGTTCATGCTCTGGTCTGCCCGTATGCAATTCACAAGTCTAGGGCTTGGTGTTTGTTTGATTCTAGATTAGGAGCTAATTGGATACAATTGTTAGGATTTGATTAAGGATTAGTTGTTTAATCACCTGCCCATGAGAGAGGCTAGTGGAACCTGCTGTACAGCAGGGTAGCCCACTGATGTCCTGCCACCAGCATTTTTAATGAGTTAGTCCATACATGGACACTGGCTAGTGGAAAATGCAGGGAGTCCGATGGTTTGGACAGAAGAGGGATGGGCAAAAGGGTTTAAATTAAGATCTTTTGCACCATTAGGGGGAGGGGTTTTAGCTATAAGTAGGGCATTAATCTGAAACAGAGGGGGGGAGATACACACAGTAAGGATTCAAAAATACAGACACAGACTCTTAGAGAACATTAGGGAAAAACATTCACAACCTGGATTTTGACATACATTCATATAAACATATTGGCATTGACTGCCTACTGGTGGCTTTTGTTTTGGCCTCTATTTCTTCTGTCATTACTGGTTTGCTGAGAGATTGCCATTGTTTGATCGTGTCTGGTTTGTTAGTTGACTGTTGTTTGGCCACTGCTAGTGCTGCATCTTAGCCACTGCTGTGGTTTGTTTTGGTTTGCTGTTTGGTGTCAAGGTTTAGCCACTGGTTCATTGATTAGTGGAGTTTGATTACCTTTGGCTCGTTGGCTACTGAGTGTTATAGCTGGTTCATTGAATGTGGTAGCACCTGATTATTTCTGGGTCATTGTTTGCTGAGTTTTGGACTGTCACTGCCTGGGTTGCTGAGTGTTTGTTTGGTTGTTGCTGTTGGTTGTTGCTGTTGGTCTGCTGTTACTTGGTTTCATCGGCTTAACTGATCTCCATTCTCTTGCTTTGTTGATTTCCAGGTATTTCACTACTGCCTGAAGCTGTAAACATGAATCGAAGAAATAAAACTTAGCTTATTGATCATCATGTCATTCTAATCCGTATCGAAGTTTAGTTAGATACATGTATACTCATTAGGGAGAACTTGAGCATGTAATAGACTATATGGATTGTAACCATGTGAACTTTATACTTCCATAAGCTATCACAGTCGAAGTGGTCTACTGGAAACGTGCTATGTAATGGGTATACGAATCAGTGAAATACATGTTAAAAAGAAAAAATTTTCAATTATGTTAGTGGTGTTGATTTGTTCAGGTTACGAGTGCATGATAACTAACAATCAGTGTGAAGGTAAATAGAGGCATGGTGATGGTAGTTTGATCGAGGGGGATGAATTAGTAGTATCGTGTTCAATGTTCAAGTAGTTAATTAAGTATGTACATCCCGTTCTATCAATAGTTTGCTTAAAAAAGGGAATCTGGACAATTGATATATCACTTCGTTGCTATTAGATTGTCAGGTACACTTTAGTTCGTGTATATCTACTATGATCTAGATCCTTTACACGAAAACTGATTATCAGTTAGATTGGATTAAAATCTGAAGCATGTTCAATATTCTTTTCTTAAATAGAACATTTTTTTTTTGGTAACTAATCAGCTCAACTAATTTGAATACAAATTGAAACTTAAAGTAATTTAAGAGCACAGTAAAAAGGAAATTGTCTTCTGGCGGTTAATTTTGAGTCGAGGCTCTATTGAATGGCCCGAATGAAAAAAAATATATAAAACGAGTAGGTAATGATAAACAATTGACATTTTTTGTTGTTAGAGACAAAACAAGTAGAGAATATAGTTCATCTTAGGATTGGCCTTAATAATAATGAGATGAGCCTCGTCAAACGCAAATACACAATCGCGGGGCCCTCGAATAATTGTCATGGAAACTTAGACTTGGAAGGACCGTCTAGTGAATTTCACGGGCCTTTCCCAAAGTTAAACAGACGATAGACTCTTTAGGCACGATTTGAAATAAAATTACTTTCCTGAATACGGGTGTGCATTTATGTGACCCAAATCTTACTCTCGGCGAAACTGAAATACATTAAAGTCACAGGCGTACTGGTTGCGGTGTGACTCGAAATGTGTTTTCGTGACGTCGCAATTCTTCTAAAAATAAGAGCGGAGCATTAAAAGCGCAAAGTTAAAATATATAAAAGAATCAGATAGAAACAAAAAATTGCAATTGAGCGACCGGGCTAAAACCACGGAATCCGGGAGTGCCTAACACCTTCTCCCGGGTTAACAGAATTCCTTATCCAGGTTTCTAGTTTCGCAGACTGTATATTACAGAGTCATAAATTTCCTCGGTTCGGGATTAAACCGGTGACTTGGGACACCATTATTTTCCCAAGTGGCGACTCTGAATTAAATAAACTAATCCCGTCCCGATTGTCCTTTAATTGGAAAAACTCCCTTGCGCCCTCGCGGGTGCGTAAAAAGGAGGTGTGACAGTTGGTATCAAAGCTCTAGGTTCATAGGAGTCACGAGACACAGACCGGTTATTTAGAGTCTCGCTGATCGATACGGAGACGTCTGTATTTATCTACGAGGGGCTATGTAACTGTTTAAGGAAACTCTTCATTTCTTTTGGATTCCTTGTCGTGCGACATTTTTGGCATCAAAAATCTAAACTATTGCTTTCTATTCTCTCACGGATGGTGAGGACACGAGCTACTCGCGACGATCAGGTACCCGCGCCCCCTGTTGCCGCCGTCAGAGGCCGGGGCTGAGGTAGAGGACGAGGACGCGCCCGAGGTGCAGCCACAGCACCCGTGCGCGCCGCCGCTGAGGTGCCACAGGTAGACCAGGTTGGAGCGCAGGCACCTGGTACACCGACTACAACTGCTACTACTCCAGCACTACAGGAGACCCTGGCCCAGTTCTTGAGTATGTATACCACTTTAGCTCAGGCAGGACTGCTTCCTCTCGTCGCAGCTACATCTCAGGCCGGGGGAGGGGCCCAGACTCCCGCAGCCGTTACACCGGAGCAGCGTGTGCCGGTGGGACAGGTTCCAGATGTTTTGGTTATGCCTCCTGCCGCCCCAGCACAGCCCGGAGGTGGACCAGCTGCCTCTGAGGACGAGCAGCGTAGATTGGAGAGGTTCAAGAAATATGACCCTCCAGTGTTCAGTGGGTTGGCTTCAGATGATGCGTTGGGTTTTCTAGAGGAGTGTCATCGTATTCTTCGCACTATGGGGATTGTGGAGACCGGCGGGGTTTCCTTCACTGATTTTCAATTTCGCGGGGCCGCTTATGATTGGTGGCGCACGTATGAGTTGGATAGTCCAGAGGAGTCTACTTCACTGACCTGGACGCAGTTTTCAGACCTGTTTTTAAGGGAGTTTGTTCCACAGAGCCTTAGGGATTCTTGGCGCTCGGAGTTTGAGCGGTTGCGACAGGGCTCCATGTCAGTATCGGAGTATGCTATCGGTTTCACCCGCCTAGCCAGGCATGCACCGGCTTTGGTAGCCACGGTTCGGGAGCGAGTGCGGAGATTTATTGAGGGCCTTGTTCCGCCTATCCATTCCAGCATGGCCAGAGAGCTTGAGACAGATATATCTTATCAGCAGGCAGTTAGCATTGCCAAGAGGATCGAGAGTATGCTCCCTAGAGAGCGGAGAGAGAGAGAGGCCAAGAGGTCTCGTGAGTCGGGCCATTTCTCTGGTGCCCGCACTTCATCAGCCGGTCGTTTTGGCCGGGGTTATCCCGGTCGACCAGTTCACTCGGCATTGCCCGCAGCCGGTAGTACTCTAGGTCTTCCAGCACCTCGGGAGCCTTATTATGCTCCCCCAGTTTCCAGTGCACCTCCTGCGCGGGGTCCTTCCAGGGGTCAGACTAGTGGTGGTGAGGCCGGTCAGTCACAGCCACCGCATCCTCCCAGAGCTTGTTTTGAGTGCAGGGATACTCGCCACCTGGTTAGGGAGTGGCCCAGGCGCAGGAGAGGAGCCCCTCATCAGTCATCACAGCATCCGCGCGGTTCTCGCGGCCGGCGAGCTATCATTCCGGCCCCGGCCGCCACTCCACCTGCCCGGTCATCCGGGGGCGGGGGTCAGGGTTCCACAGGCCGCCCTCGAGAGGGGGACGAGCCGGATTCTATGCTATTCCCGATCGCGCTCGCGCTGTTGCATCCGATTCTGTTATCACCGGTATTATTATGGTTAGTCACGGGGAGGCATCGGTTCTATTCGACCCCGGTTCCACTTTTTCATATGTGTCTTCTTACTTTGCTTCTCATCCGGGTGTGCCTCGGGATTCTTTGAGTGCCCCCATTTATGTTTCCACTCCGGTGGGTGATTCTTTGGTCGTGGACCGTGTATATCGGTCGTGTTTGGTTACCATTTGTGATTTTGAGACCAGAGCGGATCTATTGCTGCTCGGGATGGTCGATTTTGATATTATTCTGGGCATGGACCGGTTGTCGCCCCATTATGCTATTCTTGATTGTCACGCCAAGACCGTGACGCTGGCTATGCCAGGCATTCCACGTATTGAGTGGAGTGGTACTCTAGATCACACCCCTAGCCGTGTTATTTCTTTTCTCGGAGCTCAGCGTATGGTTGAGAAGGGGTGTGCTGCTTATCTAGCCTATGTGCGGGACGTCAGTGTTGACACTCCCTCTATTGATTCTGTTCATGTGGTACGTGACTTTGCTGATGTATTTCCAGCTGATCTTTCGGGCATGCCGCCTGACAGAGATATTGACTTTGCTATTGACTTGTTGCCGGGCACTCAGCCCATCTCTATTCCACCGTACCGTATGGCTCCTCCCGAGTTAAAGGAGTTGAAGGATCAGTTACAGGAGTTATTGGGCAAGGGTTTTATTCGACCCAGTGTTTCGCCTTGGGGTGCTCCTGTATTGTTTGTGAAGAAAAAGGACGGTTCTATGCGTGTGTGTATTGACTATCGTCAGCTGAACAAGGTTACAGTGAAGAACCGGTATCCTTTGCCCCGTATTGATGATTTATTTGACCAACTACGGGGCGCACATGTGTTTTCTAAGATTGATTTGCGCTCTGGGTATCACCAGCTGAAGATTCGGGAGCCAGATATCCCGAAGACTGCCTTCAGGACCCGGTATGGTCACTATGAGTTCCTCGTGATGTCTTTTGGGCTGACTAATGCCCCAGCAGCCTTTATACATTTGATGCACAGTGTGTTCGGGCCTTATCTGGACTCGTTCGTGATTGTTTTCATTAATTATATTCTAGTATATTCCCGGAGTCGGGAAGAGCACGAGCAGCATTTGAGGATAGTGCTTCAGATTCCGAGGGAGAAGTAGCTTTATGCCAAGTTCTCTAAATGTGAATTCTGGTTGAGTTCAGTGGCATTTTTGGGCCACGTGGTATCGAGTGAGGGTATTCGAGTAGATCCGAGGAAGGTGGAGGCCGTGCAGAGTTGGCCCAGACCCTCCTCCGCTACTGAGATTCGCAGTTTCCTTGGTTTGGCGGGCTATTACCGTCGTTTCGTAGAGGGGTTCTCTTCGATTGCAGCACCTATGACTAGATTGACCCAAAAGGGTGCCCCTTTTCAGTGGACAGACGAGTGTGAGGCGAGCTTTCAAAAGCTCAAGACACCTTTGACTTCGGCCCCTATATTGATGTTGCCTACAGGTTCGGGGTCCTATACTGTATATTGTGATGCCTCACGAGTTGGACTCGGTGCGGTATTGATGCGGGACGGTAGGGTGATTGCCTACGCGTCGAGACAGCTGAAGGTGCATGAGAAGAATTACCCTGTTCATGATTTGGAGCTAGCTGCCATTGTTCACGCCTTGAAAATTTGGCGTCATTATTTATATGGGGTTCCTTCGGAGATCTACACTGATCACCGGAGCTTGCAGCACTTGCTTAAGCAGAAGGACCTGAATATGCGTCAGAGGAGATGGTTGGAGCTACTGAAGGACTATGATATTACTATTCTCTATCATCCGGGCAAGGCTAATGTGGTTGCCGATGCCTTGAGTCGTCGGGCGGAGAGTTTGGGGAGTTTGGCATATCTACCAGCTTCGGAGAGGCCTATGGCGATGGATGTTCAGGCTTTAGCCAGACAGTTTGTTAGACTGGATCTTTCGGAGCCCAGCCGGATTACGGCATGTGTGGTTTCTCGGTCTTCTCTATTTGACCGCATCAGGGAGCGTCAGTTCGACGACCCTCATTTGCTTGTCCTTCAGGATAGAGTTCGGCGTGGTGATGCTCGAGATGTTACCATCGGGGATGATGGAGTCATGAGGATGCAGGGGCGTATCTGTGTGCCCAATGTAGATGATCTTCGAGAGCTGATTCTAGGAGAGGCCCATAGTTCGCGGTATTCCATCCATCCGGGTGCCGCGAAGATGTATCAGGACTTGAAACAGCATTACTGGTGGAGGCGGATGAAGAGGGATATAGTTTATTATGTTTCTAGATGCCTCAACTGCCAGCAGGTGAAGTATGAGCATCAGCGCCCGGGTGGATTGATGCAGCGGATTGAGATTCCAGAGTGGAAATGGGAGCGCATCACCATGGACTTTGTATCTGGGCTTCCACGGACTGTTAGGAAGTATGATTCTATTTGGGTTATTGTGGATCGGCTGACCAAGTCCGCCCATTTTATACCGGTGAGCACTACTTATTCATCGGAGCGACCGGCGGAGATCTATATCAAGGAGATAGTTCGGCTGCATGGTATTCCAGTTTCCATCATTTCAGATAGAGGCACTCAGTTCACTTCACGGTTCTGGAGAGCTGTACAGCAGGAGTTAGGTACTCGGGTGGAGCTGAGCACGATATTTCACCCCCAGACTGATGGGCAGTCCGAGCGCACTATTCAGATTTTGGAGGATATGCTCCGTGCGTGCGTGATTGAGTTTGGAGGTTCGTGGGATCACTTCTTGCCACTGGCGGAGTTTGCTTATAACAACAGCTACCAGTCCTAGTATTCAGATGGCACCCTACGAGGCCCTATATGGTAGGAGGTGCAGGTCTCCCGTGGGTTGGTTTGAGCCGGGCGAGGCCGGGTTGCTAGGTACTGATATGGTTCAGGATGCTATGGACAAGGTCAAGGTAATTCAGGACAGACTTCGTGCAGCCTAGTCTAGACAGAAGAGTTATGCGGACAAGAAGGTTCGCGATGTGGCTTTTATGGTTGGTGAGCGGGTTCTGCTTCGAGTCTCGCCCATGAAGGGTGTTATAATCTTTTTCATATTCCCTCATGTCACAAGTATCAACAGGTACAATTTCATTTTGAGTTCTCGACACATTGTCTACATTTTTATTTCTCAAAAGCATTTGACTTATTTCAACATCTCTATGCATAGAGGACTTCACACAGTTTTATTTAATATATGCTGCTTCAATTTAAATTTAAGGCCTTCACATTTCAATACATGATTCATACCCCTTGCACCCATTTTAAGTTGTCAATAAAAGCACATTGATCATATTGGAATGTATCTTTCACAAATATCGGGTCACAACACCAATTCATGTAAAGTATCAATCACAACTTGTAACGACTCGACCGGTCATTTTAGAAAATTACGCCCCAATCCCTAATTTAATTGTTCCCCTAAGTTCATTTCTGCTATTGTGGGTTGCCGGGAGAGTCGGTTCTCTGAAAATTTGAGCATTTTGGGACACTTAGTCCCTAAATAAGAGCTTTGAAGCTAGAAAATGGCCCGTAGCCGAAACAGTGTTAAGACGATCTCGGAACGGAAATCCGATGGTTTCATTAGCTCCGTTAGGTGATTTCGGGGTTGGGAGCGCGTTTGGAATGTATTTTGGAGGTCCGTAGCTCAATTAGGCTTGAAATGCCGAAGGTTGAAATTTTGGCGAATGCGAACGATAGGTGAGATTTTGATCCGGGGGTCGGAATGGAATTCCGGCAATTTCTGTAGCTTCGTTATGTGATTTTGGATATGTCCGCAAATTTTCAGGTCATTCGGACGTCGTTTGGTCGGGTTTTAGATCGAATGTGCAATTCGGAAAGTTTTAAGAAATTTAGGCTTGAATTCGATGTGAATTATGGGTTTTGATGTTGTTAGACGTGTTTTGAGGATTTGAGCAAGTTCGAATAAGGTATTAAGATGTGTTGGTATGTTTGGCTGAGGTCCGGGGGCCTCGGGGTGTTTTCGGATGGTTAAACGGGAGAAAAATTGTGGAAAAATTGCGGGTTGGGATCCTGCTCTTGTTCCGCTCCTGCGGAACTTGGGACGCAGGAGCGTGTCCGCGAGCGGACGAGGGCGCGAGGAGCGGCTGGGTTACGCGAGAAGCGGAAGTGATTCCGCCGAAGCGGCATCGCCGGTGCGAGCCGGTGATCGAGAAGCGAAGGGGAGAAAAGGGGCATGGTCCGCAGAAGCGGACATTCGACCGCTTGGGCGAGACCGCAGAAGCGGACAATGGTTCGCAGAGGCGGATGTTTCCGCAGAAGCGGAAGCTTCTTCGCAGAAGCGGGCCCGCTTAAGCGGCCCTTCGCTCGCAGAAGCGGAAATGGCCGGCTAGGCCTGGAACCGCTGAAGCGACCCTTTGGTCGCGGATACGGGTGCATAGGAGCGGAAAATATTCCGCAGAAGCGAAAATCGCTGTAAGTAAGTGTATCAGAAGTTAGAAAAATTTCAGAACATTTCACACATTTTGGGTCTCGGCTTTAGAGGCGATTTAGGCGATTTTGAAGAGAAATTCAAGGGAAATCATCAGGTAATCAACTATGGACTTAATCTATGATTAGTATTGGTAATATTATGCAATTATATCATGAAAATGGAGGAATTTGGGGTAGTTTATGGAGGATTTAGCCCTAGGCTTGAACTTTAGAAAATCAAGGTTTTGAATGGCCAAATGGAGTCCGAATTTGGTAAAATTTATATGCTTAGACTCGTATTGAGACAAGGGTTCCGAATATGTGACTTTCGTGATTTTTCGTTAAGCGTACCGAAAGTCGGGTTTTGACAACTTTGGGAATTTTGATGTAAATTGAGTTGTATTGATTGGGTGTAGTCCCATTGGCCTAATTTGTTGTGTTTCTACTGTATTTGATCAGATTCTACACGTGCGAAGCTTGATTCTCGCGGCAAGAGGGTTATTTCTTAGCGGTTTTTTGTACCGGAATTGAGGTAAGTGGCTTGTCTAACTTCGTGTGGGGGATTTTCACCCCTAGGATATTATTGTGATACTTTAAATGCCTTGTACACGAGGTGACGGGCGTGTACATGCGCTGGTTGTTGAACACATACTTTACTCAAAATGTTCAATGAGTGATATTACTGTTTTTAGATGTTAAATTCGATATTTCCTACCCGGTAGTAGTTATAAAAGCATGATTAGATAGAATCTAACTGTCCAATTGCTTAATTGACTTACTTGAGTTTTCTTGGTAATCGCTGGCGCTGTTCATCGGCGAAGTTATCATTAGGCATATTATACTTCTCTCTGTGTATTCCTTTACTTGCTTTGGTTATGGACTACGGGTTCGATTCCCGAGATCCTGAGATTATTGAAATGTGGATTACAGGTTCAATTCCCGAGATCCCGAGATTATTGAAATGTGGACTACGGGTTCGATTCCCGAGATCCCGAGATTATTGAAATATGGACTACGGGTTCGATTCCCGAGATCCCGAGATTATTGAAATGTGGACTACGGGTTCGATTCCCGAGATCCTGAGATTATTGAAATGTGGACTGCGGGTTCGATTTCCGGAGATCCCGAGTTATTGAGATATTATTGAGACATGGGCTGCGGGTTCGATTCCCGGAGACCCAGAGGTACTGAGAATGGGACTGTGGGTTCAATTCCCACAGATCCTGGATTTGTTTATCCGAGTTGGTTATTTGTTGTTAGCTTAATTGTAGACAGTTGCAGTAATCATCATAATGTTGTTATTTCGGAAATTATTATCATTTAAACTGTTTCGATATTATTATCATTATTTCTATTATTCTCGGTAGGGCCTTAACCTTCCTCGTCACTACTCCATCAAGGTTAGGCTTGGCACTTGCCGAGTACCGCCGTGGTGTACTCATGCTACTCTTCTACACACTTTTATTGTGCAGATCCAGGTCCATCTGATCAGACGCACTACCGGTGATCTAGGAGTATTTTCAGGAGACTCGAGGTATGCATCTGCTACGTCCGCAGATCCGGAGGGTCTTCTTCTGTTCTTCCCTAGTAGTTGACATTTTCTTCATTTCGTTGTTAGATACTCTTTACACATAGAGCCACAGTTGTATTTCTCTTTTAGTCTGTGTTACCGTGGGGTTCCGGATCTTGGTAGTGTTTTACTTATTGTGTGACGGATGTATGTGCCAAGCGGCACGTATTACATATTTTTTATGTTATTTTCCGCTGTTTCTTATTTAAGTATCTATAACTTATAGATTCCGTAACGTGTTAGGCTTACCTAGTCGTTGGGACTGGGTGCCATCACGACATGTTCACAATTAGTGAACTAGGGTCGTGACATTAACCCCATGATAAGTCAAAAAATGGAAGGTTCCCAAGGCACGCAACTAGGGCTAACACGGCCTGGCAAGGCTACTCTGAACCCAGATCATAGAGTTAGTTAGCCGTCCCATCCTCACATATATATAATTAATGTATTTTGCACTATATTGGGATTTTCCTCCTATATAAAGGGGATCCCTATCGTCATGTAAGGTCTGTTGCTCTAATGTTTCTACACAAAATATATAAGAACACTCTCTTCTCCCTCTCCAACATATTCTCTCGATATTGCTGCTCTTATTTATTATCCTCATACTTGTTATTTATATATTGCTCATCATTAGCCATAAAGAGCCTCCTTTAATTATTTTATAACTGTTACCCCATCCCCGATACCCTTAATAGCTCGATCACGATCACGAGAATGGACCTCGAGGCCACATATGAGTCAGTCCAAGGCCCACCCATCTAGCTCATCGGTTTGATCATAACTCTGTTTTAGCTTGCATTTCATCTCTAAGCTTCATACATATAACATCTTCTGCTCTAAAAAGTAGCATAAAAATAGATCATGTATTTTTAGAGTCCCGTCAATAAATATAATTGTTATTACCATTTTTGCGGTAAAAATTTTGGCGCTTACCGTGGGGCTAAAAATAATAATGATTATTTTCTTGCTGGTTTTATCACATAATGCAAGTTATCTTTCACACTTTTTCTTGTCCAAGATATTCGGTTTCAGGTTAAGATGTCTGATTCAGAAAACAACAATATTGTTAACCATGGAGAAAATGGTGTGGTTGTTCCAGGTATTGGTAAGCCACCACAAAATCTTGAAAATGTGCTAGGACCAATTCCGGCAGACAGAATATCATGCGATTCTCAAAACATCGAGATAAGCTCAAACGCCAACAAAAGCATACACCAATACGACCAACATAAAGACTAAAAAACCCCCAGCTTGGGAGGAACGAGAAGTTAGCCTTCATGTTATTTTTAAAATGTTGAAGACACAACAGTTGGCTATTGCTCAGCTGCAAAGTCACGAGAAGACTTCTAGCACAGTAGCATCGAGGGCAGCTCCTTCAACCGAACAAATATTGGAGAGGTCAAGCAATAATGGGTCGATAACCGATCCCACTATCATAAAACTGCTCGAGGACCTCACCAAAAAGATCAAATTGGGCAAGAAAATGATAGCAACTAACGACAAAAATGATCGAGACCTACAACTTCAGGGTCGGCCAAATCCCGGGTGCACCCCGATCCTGAAATGCATGGAATTGAAGAAGTGTGTACAAAGGCCGTTCCCAGAGGAAGCGGATCTAAAACCCATTTCGAAGAAGTTCATAATGTCATAACTTCCAAAATGCAACGGGACCTCAGACCCTAATGAGCATGTTACTACCTACACATGCGCAGTGAAGGGAAACAATATAAAAGACGATGGGATCGAGTCCGTCTTACTGAAGAAGTTAGGGGAAACACTCTCTAAGGGGGCAATGATGTGGTACCATAACCTAGCTCCCAACTCCGTAGACTTATTTGCCATGTTGGGTTCAACGTATTCTCATGTTCTTGTTGTGAGGGCATATAGCTTCATGAAGGATATGTAACATTATTAGACTTCTCTAGAATATTGGGTGTTCAAGCCAAGAGTGGATTGTGACATTGAGTCGATTTTTGAGGCTAGGATTGTTATGAGCAGGTTGTCTTTGTTCGAATAATTTTGAAGAGTGACATAAGTAAAAGGAAATGTATGATGATTGCATATGCTAGAGTTTAATTGTTGCTATCAACCATAATCATTGGTGTAGTGTGCTACAAATATGTTAAGTGCTCATAGAAAGTTCTTTACAAATTCTTTTATGTGTATGTTCTCATTAATTAATATACCAACTAAAATTGGGATTGTATCCAATGAATACTGGAAATATCAAAGGTAAATATGGGCCTATTCACCCGCCATATATACCACATAAGATGCATCTATGAGATGGTTACATGTGCGATTATTGCTAACCCGCAACATGGTATTTGCGAGGTAACTTGCTCAATAATTTAATTTAGAGCATATTTCAGATTTTCTATTCAAGAAATTCATCTTGATAAGTTGGTCTACATCATAGCTGGTTTAGCAAAATAATTTATTGAGTACCTCCACTTAATAGCTAAACTATTGCTTATCAGAACAAAGTTATATATATCAGTTTGATATACATTATATACGAAAGTATATTATTTTCTCTCCTCACAAGTGGTTCAGGGTCAGGAACCAAATAATTCTATCTTATTATTATTGATGTGCAGTGTTTATTTTGATTAACATCATAACACACAAAGATGAGTTCTCAAAGTTGAGAAAATAAGTTAGTTTTTCTAACATGAGAGGGAGACGTGGTAAACAATTGAGAAAAGTTATGAGGAATGAATTATCGTTTCTACATCTAGATCCTCGAATAAAATAATATGAACTTAAAGTTCATAAAAGGATAATTCATGTGCAATTTATTGCAAAGCATGCCTGACGCACTTGCTGACCCAAATAAAGTAACTATATTCTCATTGCAAATGCTCATATTAAGTCCTAGAAGGACAAAGTCTACGGTTCGCTTAAAGCGTATAAACAGATCAGTTTCAAATAAACTTCTTGATAAAGAAGATGAGCAAATGATCAAAATGATCATAATAAAGGAGGCAAGTGATCTAGAACATGACATAACACTTCATAATATCTCATGAGAGATTAATGTACCTGAATATATGAATGAACAGATTTTTATGTTATGTCATCATGAAAATACATTGAAACTGATATAAAATCTTTGTCGACGTTAACCTTCAAGAAGGTAGTGCACAAGATTGCGATGTGAAGGCTCAATGATGTGAATTGATGCTCTCATCAAGGGGAGTTAATGCGCATTGCACTCTTTTTTCCTTACAAGGTTTTGTCCCACTGGGTTTTCCTTGCAAGGTTTTTAATGAGGCAACCAATAAGCGCATTTCTAAACATGTGTACTCTTTTTCCTTTTCTAGAATTTTTTTCCCATTGAGTTTTATTTTAGTTAAGGTTTTAACAAGGCACATTATCTGTTGAATAAACATTCAAGGGGGAGTGTGATAAATAGAATTCTATTTATGGTGAATGTCTATATTTGATGACAATCTAGGGTTTATTACTTGGTGGTTAAGTAACCAGCTACCCATAAAAAGAGGGTTCTATTCCATTATAATTCATGCCACACTTAATTCCCTTTCTCTCTTTCCCTACAATATTATTCTTGTTCTTTTATTATTTTATAACAGTTTTTGAATTATCGGAAAAGGGCCTAAAATGCCCCTCAACTATCAGATTTGGTCTAAAAATACCCTCCATCCACCTATCAAACCAAATATGTCATTCTGTTAATGTTTTTGGCTCACAAATGCCCTTTGAGTTAACGGAAGGACACGTGTCATCCTCTTATTGGCTCATTTTAAATTTTTCATAATTAATTAAAAAGACACATTATTCATACCTGAAAAATAAACAATTTTTTTTCTAAAATACTTACATAAGTTTATTAACAAAATCTATTTTTTTTTTGTTTTTGTAAAAACTGGAAAAAAAATCTTATTTTAGTAAAAAACTAGATTTTTTATTTAAAAAAAAACTGTTTTAAACTTTTTTTTAAAACTGGATTTTTTTTGTAAAAACAGATTTTTAGAAAACTGGATATTTTTTGTAAAATCTGTTTTTTTAGAAAACTTGATTTTTTAAAACTTTTTTTTTAAAACTGTTTTAAACTTTTTAGAGAACTAGATTTTTTTTTGTTTAACCATAAATGTGATACATGAATGGTAGTCATTTATGGTAATCCAGTTTTTAAAAAAGTTTAAAACAGTTTTATGATTACCATTCATGTATCACGTTTTTTTTGTACCATAAATGATTACCATTTTTTTCTAGTACCATAAACAGTTTTAATTAAAAAAGTTTTAAAAAATCCAGTTTAATAAAAAAGTTTAAAACAATTTTTTTTTAAATTAAAAAAATCTAGTTTTTTATTTTTCCAGTCTTTACAAAAAAAAATAAATAGATTTTGTTAATAAACTTTTGTAAGTATTTTAGAAAAAAATTGTTTTTTTTTGTAAAAACTGGAAAAAAAAATTCCTTTTATTCTTTGGTTTTTAGTAAAAAACGTTTTAGAATAAGTGCTTTAGAAAATTATTTTTCAAGTATGAATAATGAATCTTTTTAATTAATTATGAAATATTTAGAATGAGCCAATAAGAGGATGACACGTATCTTTCCGTTAACTCAAAGAGCATTTGTGAGCCAAAAACATTAACAGAAAGACATATTTGGCCCAATAGGTGGATGATTGACATTTTTAGACCAAATCTAATCGTTGAGGGGCATTTTAGGCCCTTTTAGTAGTTGTTATTTTCTTTTTAAAGTTTGCTTTAATAAACGGAAAAAGGTCAAATATGTCCCTATACTATTGAAAAAGGTTTAATATTATCCTCCGTTATACTATCAGTCCAAATATATCCCTAACATCATATTATCGGTACAAATATATCCCTGACATCATAAAAATGGTACAAACCTACCCTTCCTCCGTTAATTGCCTCCCTATGACAACATTTCATTGTCACCTCACCATTATACTCCCATTTTCATCCCTTCCTCATAACCTTTCTTTCCAGTTCATTTGAAGAAGAATCGCAGATCACGGATATACAAACAAATTATATCAAAAGAAATGCTAACAACTAAAGATAATATGAAACAATGTGAACCGAGAAAATTCTAATTTTGCTATTCAAATCATGCTTATACGCATGAAAATACATTTTGTTTTATTACTAAGCAAAGATACGAGCAAACTAGTTTAAGGTTTCAATATTGACCATGGTGAGAAAGAAAAACAACCTAGATACGAGAGTTAAATTTTTTTTTTTGTTTCTTTCTCTTCAACCGCATTTCTAGAAGGCTACCATTTTTTTCTCTTTACGTTTTATGTTAGAATGAAAGTGCTACTAAATTTTTCCTAAATATGTCTTACAAATTTAGACAACATAAGGAAATGCATGATAAAACGCAAATTTTTAAGGTCAAGTGAAGGTACGTACAACTCTAGGTTCGGGCCGGAGAAGCAACAAGAGGAAGTAGAGGCAGTGAATTCTTCTAAATAATGATAGAACTTCAAAGTAATTGAACTTGGCAGTTCAAACATGAAGAAATGGTGATTTAGCAATAAAATATGTTCATAGGGGAGGCAGTTAACGGAGGAAGGGTAGGTTTGTACCGTTTTTATGATATCGGGATATATTTGGACCCATAGTATGATATTAGGGATATATTTGGACTAATAGTATAACGAAGGGTAATATTAAATATTTTCAATAGTATAAGAATATATTTGACCCTTTTCCGTTTAATAAAAAGTCGTGCGGGTTCTGAAAGCCGCCCAACAGGCCTCTTGTCAATCTTTTCTTTGTATCAGGGTTTATTATTTCACAAAACCCTATTTCTCACTTCTGACTTCCCCAATCCAAATTTCTGAAAATCAGGAATGAATATGAAGCACTTAATTTCCAAACAAACTATCAACAATCTGTCAAAACTCAATGGTACCATAAGAATTCTATCTCAATACCCCCATTTTCACCAGAATGCTCCTATCAGTACATCCTCCATTACACCTTCCATCTGGTCGATGAACTGTCGCACTGATCTTTTCCAACCCCAAAATCCAAAATGTCGAAAAATGGAATCTTGGGACAGTAAAAGATTTGTTCACACAGCTGAAGAAATAGTAAGCGAGTCAGAAACCGAGTCAGAGGATGATGCCACAATGAACGATTTCCTGTCGAGATTTGTTTGGATAATGCGTGGAAAGCTGGTTGAAGTGTATCCAGATTTTGAGAAGAAAACAATTGATGGGATGCTTTTGGTTATTGTGGGGAAGGTTGTATCTGAGCTGGAAAAGGGTGGTTTTGATCAGATGATGGGGTCTGCAGTGACGGCATCAGAAGATTTTAGTGAGGATTTGTGGAAGACAGTGTGGGAGGTGAGCAATGTGGTGTTGGAAGATATGGAGAAAGCAAAAAGGAAGGAGAAAATGAAGAACTTTCTTCAAGCTGAGGAAGTTAAGGAGATGTGTAGGTTTGCTGGTGAAGTGGGTATACGTGGAGACATGCTTAGGGAGTATAGGTTCAAATGGGCACGTGAGAAGATGGAGGAGAGTGAGTTTTATCAGAGTCTTGAACGTCTTAAGGAAGAGGAAGAAAAATCAGCTCAAGAAGGGAGCTCATATGGTGGTATTGGGGCCATGGCCGTGGAGCAGGACAGTGTTTGCGCAGAGGAGGAGCCTAAAGTTGTGTCTCTTCCGAAAAGGCATGGGAAGCTTAGCTACAAGATTTATGGACTTGATTTGTCCAATTCAAAATGGTCTGAAGTGGCTGATAAGATTCATGAAGCTGAAAAAATCATATGGCCTCAAGAACCAAAACCAATAGCTGGCAAGTGCAAAATTGTTACTGACAAAATCCTTGCTTCACAAAAGGAAGATGATGCCACTCTACTTCTAGCTGAGTGGGTAGAACTTCTCCAACCTACCAGGGTAGACTGGATCAATTTACTTGATAGATTGAAGGAACGAAATCCTCATCTATATTTGAAGGTATTCCTTCCTCGTTAACTTTCTTTTAGTTGCGTGATTTTGAATAATTGTCGTGCATTTTGACTTTCATTCCTACCATTGTCGTAGTGTCAACTGGGGTCCACCCAACAAATTTAGAGAATTTAGGATCACGAGCTTGTGCCTCATAGTATGATAACAACAACAACAATAAATGCAGTGTAGTCTCCCAAGTGGGATTTGGGGAGGGTAGTGTCTTGGGAGACCTTATCCCTACGTTCTGAAGGTAGCGAGGCCGTTTATAATAGACCCTTAGCTCAAGGAAATGCCTGATAGTATGATAATGCTCATAAATATACTTGGATCCAAGCAAAGGCATTTGCTAAGGGCATACATTTTTCTTTGTAATTTTTATTTCAATATGCTTTTTTACCTTCATTCTGCACATTCTAGTTAACTTCATAAATTTGCCGGTCCTCAATCAATTGTACCAAAGCAACCTTTTTCTTATGAAATTAAGTATTTTTAGAAAAGAAAAAGTATTGTTCAAGAAATGTTGAAATTCTTTTTCAACAAGTGTACATGCGCGAAGGAACATATATAGAAAACCTTTTCAAAGAGCATAAAAGACCAAAAGATAGAATTATGAATTACTCCCCCCGTTTCAATTTATGTGAACCCATTTGACTGGCCACGGAGTTTAAGAAAAGAGAGAAGACTTTTGATCTTGTGGTGTAAAATAAGGCACCTTTATTTTGTGTGGCTATAAATCATTGCATAAAGGTAAATTGTTTCCAAATAAGGAAAGGGGTCATTCTTTTTGGCACGGACTAAAAAGGAAATAGGTTCACATAAATTGAAACGGAGGGAAAGAAGCAGAAGAAAGAAATGGACCATCAATTTGCACATATAGGCAGACACTAGACAAGAAGTAGATTATGGTATGTATGACAAAATAGAAACATTTTGAGCATAGCAGACACTTATTATCAAAAATGAAGCAAAATTAATAGATTATCAAGTCTATGGCTCTTTGCTCAATGTCCTTTGCCATGAGATCTGGTGTGAAATTTTTTGATCTGATTACATCCGTCGTTATATTTTTTTTCTTCTTTAGTTTTTAGTTACTTTTTCTCTGACTGTATTTGTCTGACACATCAAAAGTCAGCTACTCAATTTTTAGAACAAAGTCAAACTAGATAATGACCCTACAAAATGTTGGAGACTGTAAGTTAATACCCTTAATTCACTTGTTCCTGAATGCCTTCAGGGGTTGACCGGGTGGCAATAGACTTGAGTCTTGGGGTTTGCTCCCTTTCAAGGTCTCAAGTTCGAAACGCACTGGGTGCAAACAATTTCTGAGGGCCATCGGACTGGGTAAAACCTGTATTAACCATGGTGCACTTGAGGGAAACTCCTTGCTGAATGCCGAGGGCCTGCGCACCCCGGGATTAGTCGGGGCTCGTAAAGACTCGGACACCCGGTGCAAATCAAAAAGAAAAAAAAAACTTGTTCTTGAATTCCTTTTCATCTTACTGATAATGTAGAGAAATATAGGAATTTATAATCAGATTAGTTTTCTTCTAACCTTTTTGGGTTCTTCCAAATAAGAAAGTAGGACTGTTACGATGAAATCTTCACATGTAGGACAAATTAATCTTGAGATAAGAAGTATCTGTCGCGTTTGCGGTCTTATGCACGGGTGTAGTGCTGCAATCTATATGGTTCTCTTGTTTCCTGTTCATCCTACAAGGAACACAAGGATGGAGTTAGATTAGTTAGCGAAATGCTTACAAAAAAGTTAGGGAAATTACAATTTTTGCCGATACAGAAATATTTGACCCACCGTTGCATCAAATTATCAAGTATTTTGAAAATTCTGTATTTAAATTGTTTTTAAGTTTTTGCTGTAGTTTAAATTGTTCTTTAGGTATAGGGTAACTCTGATTTTTATTGAACATGTTTAGATTGCAGAACATGTGCTCGGTGAAGAGTCCTTCCAAACAAACATACGTGACTACTCCAAACTCATTGATGCCCATGCTAGAGACAACCGCCTAGCAGATGCTGAAAGAATTATCAAAAAGATGAGTGAAAATGGAATTGTACCTGATATTCTCACATCAACAACCATGGTTCACATGTACAGTAAATCAGGTGATTTGGATCAGGCAAAAGTTGCATTCGAAAGCATGAGAACTCAAGGATTCATACCAGACGTGGGAGTTTACAATTCCATGATCTTAGCCTATGTAAATGCTGGCGAACCAAAGTTGGGTGAATCATTGATGAGGGAAATGGAGGCAAGAGACATCAAGCCCTCTAAGGAGATCTTTATGGCCCTCCTAAGGTCATTTGCTCAGCGTGGTGATGTTAATGGAGCCCAAAGAATAGCAACTACAATGCAGTTTTCAGGGTTTCAGCCCACTTTAGAGTCATGTACATTACTAGTTGAGGCATTTGGCAAAGCTGGTGACCCTGATCAGGCAAGGCATAATTTTGATTACATGATTAAACTTGGGCACAAGCCAGATGATAGATGCACTGCTAGCATGATAGCAGCTTATGAGAAGAAGAACCTATTGGATAAAGCCTTAAATCTTCTAATGGAGCTTGAGAAAGATGGTTTTAAGCCTGGGGTGGCTACTTACTCTGTTTTGGTGGATTGGATGGGTAAAATGCAGCTAATTGATGAAGCTGAACAACTCTTGGATAAGATTGCTGAGCAGGGTGAGGCTCCTCCATTTAAGGTTCATATTAGTCTATGTGACATGTATGCAAGAGCTAATGCTGAGAAAAAGGCTCTTCAAGCTCTTGGAGTTTTGGAGGCCAAAAAGGAGCAGTTGGGACCAGAAGAATTCGAGAGGATTATACAGTCACTTATAGCTGGTGGATTTGTACAAGATGCTCAAAAGTTCCAAGGATTGATGGAAGCTCGGGGATTTACTGTATCCGAGCAACTTAAAGTAACGCTTCAGGCGTCTCGAACTTTTCTCCGCAGGAGACCATCTGTAAGATAATGTTGGTCATTTGCATTTAGAAGGCAAGTTAGTGCTATCTTGACATTTGGCTCTTGAAAGTGTGTTTTAATGATTTGAAGCCTATAAGAGTTAATTTCCCCCATGTGATCCAGGAACCACCATGAGATTTTCTCCTTAAACTTAAAGCAGCAAGGGGATTACTGTTCTAGAACATTTGCAGCCATGCCTTTCTGCCTGTCTTTGACAGAATAGTTAATAAGTTTTTGACGTCTTATAAATATCTCCTCCATTATCAGGCGCATCAATTGTCGTCGTTGTGATGTTGCAGATCTTTCATTTCTTAATGTTTTTTTTCATAGCCTTATTACTCGGCGACTGTTGAATTACTCTTGGAAATCAACATTAAAAGGACTCTGGTAAAGTGATTTTCTCATCCACTAAGAATGCATTGGGTTTAAGTTGATATATTTATTTGAGGCTGCGGTACTTAGCTGTTTAGCAATATCCTGGCAATAGTAGCAGGCTAGCAGTGTTTATCGTCTGGTCATGTGTGTTTGAATTTCAATCAGCTAACTCTTGACTATTGCAGAGTCTCAATCATTTATAGGAGAGGTCTAATTGCAAATGTGGTAGCACTTTAATTTCGACATAAGATGTCTTGCTCTTGCAGTCTCCTTTCACGCAAATACATCTGCAGTGTGCATAATTGTATCATTGAAGAGTGATCTACTTCTTGCACAGAATTTCTTTGCTTTTGTGTTAGTGGGGGACTCTTTCCTGCTGATGGATTGGATGGTTTTACTTCTCAAATCTTTCTAAATCCTATGACACCAGTTATAAAAGATTCATCAAATTGGGTACAACATTGATCTGCTAGTTAATTGTTTGTGGGATGAAATTGTTTTAGCAGCTATTTGAAGAGACCCGCTGACAAGATGACATTAATTTCTTTGAGTTGGCTACAGTAACTAGCAGAGCATGACAATTGTAGCTTGCTAGGCATATTTGTTCATTAGGTTTCACTAGTAGGATCCCCTTATCTATTAATTAGTGGCTTCACTTCTTGAGTTTGATGCTCCATTAAGAATATCTACAACAGAAATCATGCCTACTACCTTTCCATCGATAACTAGGGCATGTCACATGTCATTCTCTGCAATTGTAGCATAGTCCATCATTTTCCTTCACGAGTCAAGTCTATTTCTCTTCTGGCAATAAAAGGAAAACCTATATTTTTTCTGTCTTATTCTCCCTATACAACAAATGTACTGCTTTCATATCATGAGCAGTATAAGAATATCAGTATAGGATGTGCCGATTATCATCTTGTCCTGTTCAAAAGGTAGGAAAGTAATCAGAAAACTGAAAAAAGGTGGCAAAGCCAAGAAGACGTACAAATAGTGCTCGCAAGCACCAAATCAAACAATCTGCATCTTTTATATTTGTTAACTATGTCATTTTGTGGAGATTGTATCAAATCAAACTATCATTGGCGTTTAGCTTTGTGTGATTTTCATGCTCCTGTGCCTTGTAGACCAAAAAGGTTATGCAGACATTATAAGATAGAAAACATATGAAGCACATAAATAGAAATCGCTGCTTGTAAAGTGTAGCTTCTTTATAGCTTCAACTATCTCAATCGAGTTGAATCTTCGAAAGTGCTTGAAAGGAGTCTGCGTCTTCTCTTATCTAGTTTCTATTTAGCCTAAGCTGCCTTTTACGTTGATGCTAAATCACAAGTTGACTGTTATATCTAGTCTACATGTTCTTCTAAGCGGCTTTCCATCTCTTTGTTAAAAAGTATAAAAGGAATTTGCATATAATTTGCACGCACTTGTGAAAATGCAAATGACCTTGCTGATTTTTTCCAGTATGCATTGTTGCACGATAGCTCATACTGTTAATTATTCTGTGGTACTTTTAGCAGACTTCTCTTTGATGGGAGTAAAGTACTTGAAGTTGTGTTTATCCGTCTTATGTACCCTGTTTTTTTATTAATACTTACTTTTTCAAAAGTGTACCCAGTTTTCTGTAGTCTATTACAAGGATATCATGCACAGTAGCATAAAACATCGTGTTTGACTCTTTGAATAATAATGAATCGCATTAATTCTCCCACAAATATAAAATTTCCGGTCAAAATATTTCTTTCATGTTGTTTATTCACTCATTTGTTCAGTGTAGTAATAAGAGTCTAGTTACAAATTAGCTTCGAAACTTGGAGTTGGACTATGAATATAATAAACTGTCTTTTAGCATGTCAATCTGGATTTGCTAGACGAGAAATATCTTCTGGTATCTGCATGTATAGTTTTCAGCGGTCTCTACCACCTGTGTGTTCTTGCCTATTCATAATTTTCCAGAATTGAATTTGGAACACCGATTAATGGCTCAGACATATATCATCGACCATATTAAGCTCCTGGTTATGATGGATTGGATATTTCTGATCTTATCCTGGGTGAGGGAATTACTTAGTTCTGATCCTTCTAGAAAGGTACTTAATTTTTATACTGTGTGAAATGGACCTTTTTTGAGAAGTTACCAAAAAAAAAAGGAGCATACAAGGTCCTTTTTTGAAATGGACCCTGTATGCATGATTTTCATGTTGCAAACCAGATTTTGTCCTCAAGATAATAGCATACTCCTGGAGTAATTAAATACAACTGAAACAGTGGAAGGAATCATGTACGATATCCCAGATAATCCATCCACCTAACCACAAGACCATGAGTTCACTTTTGCTACCTTATCTATTTCTGGGCCAGGGAACTAGAGTTAATGCTTGTCTTGATGTGCTGAGAGGTCTTGAGTCTAGCTTACACTGTACTTTCTTTGTTCTTTGGCAATGTTGTCGTGCCTCTTTAATCAAATTTTGAATCATTAAAAAAGATTGTAATTCTTGCTCTACTGTTGTTTAATATGTCGGATCTTTTGGAGAGGGAGGGAGGGAGTTCTGTTTTGCGACCTTATCTATTTTAGGACAGGGAACTATTTCCTCGGAGTTAGTGCTTGTGTTAATGTGCTGTGGAGGCCTTGAGTCTAGTTTACACTATACTTCCTGTCATTCTTTGCTGTGGTGCCTCTTTAATCAATCTTTGAATCATTAAACTATTTCCTCAGAGGGAGGGAGGGAGGGTCTTGGTGCACTTGAAATTGATGACGCGGTGGTATTCCTTCTTGAATATTATCAAGCTGCTACTTTCCATGTTAGTGCAGCATTTATGTCAGAGTCAAGAAATCCTTTTTGCCTCTAGTAAAACGGAAAAGATAGAAAAGTAAATACTCCGTAGTTAAAAGCATTCCTATAGGATTATGATATTGACTCATGACGAATTCTGGGGCCATGTTCAGTCTCAGGAGAGTATTATCCCGATGAGTTGCTGCATGACCTTGTATGAAATGGATATTCTGATAGCTCTGTTAGACAAGGTTCAGGGGCTATTGTTGCTTACAACTTGAGCTACATCATCAAGTCCTCAAAGGGCTCTTGATATTCAGTAAGGGCAGTAGTCTTCCGTTCAGTAGCAAACAGAAACTGAACCTGAAATTGACATTTCTGGAATCTAGGGAGGTGCTTGGTTCTCTTTTGGTGAAATACCGAAACTGTTGAGACTATGTTTAGCTAATTCTTGTTGTCAAAGTTAATAATAATGTTTTTGTGCCTTATTCTGTTTCTGCTATCGGCACGTCCCTTCCACATGAAAGAGAATATGTATACCTTTCATGGTGATCACCTTAACCAGATTTACCTTATCCTAAGTGACAAACCTTGTGAACACTTTTTTAACTTGGCTATGCTTGCAGACTCTGGCTGCCCTAGAATAGTAAGCTTTAGCTTGTCATGGGGGTGAGCTAACCACTTACTCAACAGCTTGCATCTTGTCTCAGTTGATCTTTTTTTTTTTGTGTGTGCGTTGGGGTGGGGGGTGGGGGGAGGGGGCAATTGTGGGAATTTGCTGGGTTTGTCGTTGTTGTTGTGGGGGGGGGGGTTAGGGGCTTTGAGACACGGTAGAGGGCTGGTGAACTACTATCATTGATCCCTGAATGTTGTTACCACAGAGTTTCACATTAATGTAATGCGATCATAAATAGTAAATCATTGACTTCAGCTGATATGCGACAGATGATTAACCGCTTCACCGGTTGCAACATATGTTCTTTTGCTGTGTCTGTAAGAAATGATTAGGTATTTCCGCATGGTACAGTCAAACGAGAATTGTTTCTGTGCTTGCAAGCTCTAGCAGAATGAATGTTAATAAATGGTATGTGTGAAAGCAGTTTCGAATGCAAATGCACTGTTCAGTTTGGTCTGGTGATTATTTGTACTACTGGAGAGATTCCCCAGGAAGAATGTTCTCCCTTCATTGGCTGTTGTAGGTTACATTCTTTGCTTAAACAACTAGCTCAGAAAAGAAAGAATGATGAGTTCATTTTGTTTTATGCTTTTCTTCTTGGAGAGGCATTAGACACCTGATAGCATATTTCTGATAAATTTTTTGTAGTATTTCTTGTCTTGTTTTCTTTACTTTTTTCTTTTTTTCTCAACCTCTTTTATAATGATCTTTAACAAGGAAATATGGTTTGCCCTAATGGTGACAAAATTGTTAAAAGAAAACAGTTAACCACCAATATTATCCACTAAAAAATGGGTTGGATAATGAACTTTTTAAGGATGTGTCAAATATAGATAAAGAACCATATTATCCATTTAAAAAATATATGACTAATAAGTCTAACTTTTACATTTGTAAAGCCTTAAATTAGGTGTTCCTCAAGTTAGGGAAATTAATAATTCTCCCAAAAGAGATTATATGCAAGAATTCATGGATAATATGGCTACCCATATTATTTGCCGGTTAACCCTTTTTTATACGGATTAAGTATGAGTCGGGTTTGATTATTGATCCGTTTTTTCATTAGCCGTTTTCGATTCGAATTATATCCAATCCGATCCGCCCATTTGCCTCTCCTAGTTTGCCCTATTGTAAAATTGGTTGTCCTAGGCAGGTGTGTTCTGCTTGCCGCATTGTTGTGCAGTTCAACTTACACTAGGACAAGAATATGAAGCGAGAAAATGTGTAGGAGTAAAATTTTGAAATTCTCCTTATAATATTATAGAGTTGGAGATTGTAACATTGGCCAAACGGTTAGAAAGTATACTTTAAAAGTTAGACCTCTTAAAGGAAGCAACTTTCACAATAGACTTCCCAGAAAACGGTTATTCTTTGAGAGGGGAAAAGAAGCAAAGCAATGTCAGAAATGTTCCAAGGTATCAAAAGGAAACCTATTCCAAGGTATCAAACGGTTATATTAGTTTCAACGCTCATTTCGAATCAAAACCAGATAATCAAAGTATAGCAAATATTCATTTCCTTCACACAACATCCTTGTTAAATGGCAGGACGGAGGTCATCGTTTCGCTTTCGCCTTCCTTGGTCTCGAGATGAACCAGCTCCACCTCCACCTCCACCTCCAATACCAGCAACCCAACCATCTACTCGACCCAATGCTGGCACGGCTCCCTCTCCGGCAACTCGACCAGCAGCAGGGTCACAGCCAGCTGCACGGACCAGTGCAAGCAATCTGTCCAGAGCTGAAACCCCAACCAGCAACGAGCCACCCAATCCCACGAGAAACGCCACTTCTTCAATTCCTACTTCACCAACTAAAGCTGGAACTCAGGACAACAATCAGCAGCCCAACACCAAAACCAGCACAACTCCAACACCATCTATCTCTCCACCTCGCCCTATCGAATCCTCCACCCAAAACCAATCACCTGCTACTCCTACCACTACTGGCTCTTCGACTGAAACCCGGACCCCTACCCAAGCCTCAAATATGAGCTCTACTACCTCCACCAATTCTCCAGCTCGGCCTACGTCTCAAACCACCACCAGTAACCCTACTACACCAAAGGTTGCTCAGAGGCCACCATTTCGGCCCGCAGGGGCAGCTCCCTCTCCCAAGAATCGGGCATCCAAGAACGAGTCTCAACCTTCATCACCATCTCAAGCAACTAACAAGGCCCGTATCACATCTCAACCAGCTTCACCATCTCCATCTCGCTCAGCTCCTCGATCACCAGCTATGACTCCAACATCCTCCCCAACACGCAATGCTCCCCACGTCGTTTCATCTAAAGCAGGTCAGGAATCTCCAAACTCTCCATCCGTCGTGAAATCTCAAATGCAAGAAAAGAACCAGGAAACTACTCTGTTAACATCGCCACCACAATCATTGCAAGAGATTTCAAAGCCTTCTTCCAAATCCATAGAAGCAGATAAAGAACCAACAGAACAAATGGAGCTTCGGACCAAGAAAGAAACCAAGTCAGATGCGGACTCTGAAGCAAAAAAAAGGTTCACAGACAAGGCAACAGTGCCAAAATCCACTATAACAGGCATTACAAAAGGGCCATCTGAGAAATCAGATTCTTCCAGTATCAGTGGTGAACCTAAAATGCTCAAAGAGTCAGATACCAACAATCAGGAAACCAAAAAAGTCGTGCAAGAATCTAGACGTAAAGACACTGGTGCTGGAGAAAGACCCCTTGGAGTTCAATCGATGCAAGAGGGTTCTAGCAAAGATCAAATTTTGAAAAACTCAAGATCTAATGAAAGGCAGACAAGAACAACTACAACTCAGCCAAGGAACAAAACTGTGGTATCCAACGAAGCACATATTCCCATTCACAAAGAGATCAAGGATAACATCTCAAAGGTTCTTAATAGAGTGGGCACGCAAAAAACAGGAAAAACGCCGGTGAATGTGATCACTCTTGCAGGTGATAATAGAGGAGCATCTATGCAACTTGGCTCCACAAAAGGAGGGCGAATCCACATTCACAGAGGATACAAAATCAACCCTAATGAAACTGCTGACGCAACCACAGATGGGGAGGGAAGTTCAAAAACTAAGGAAGATCAAACCATAGCTGCATACATTAATTGCAACGTACAGGGCATCAACAACTCTATTGTATTTAATAGTTCCATAACAGAAAGAGATGCAGGTGTACACATGTCGATCCCACGAATGCCTTCAGAACCTGTACATTCAAGTTTGTTCGAGGCACGCAAGGCAGAATTCAGTGTTACACCAGCTAGAACAATCAGAAGGAGATGTCTCAGAGGTCTTTTCCTTGAATCAAGTGATTCTGATGCAGATAAACCTCGGCGACATGGTTGTCGAGTTGGCTGCAATGAGAAGAAAAAAATAACAAGATAAACGTTCTTTAAACAACTACACTTGATCTCAAAAATTCCTTGTATACATATTTTATAATCTGTGTGTCGAGCAAATGTAATAAAGATGCGAGTGATTCAGGAGATATGCTTGTTTGGTCCTCTTCAGCAGGTTTGATGAAACAAAAAGATCAAAAGAAATCGCTTGGTATTAAAAGAGCGATAGTATTTCTTTCAAGTTGACTCAATTTTTTAACCATGCTAAGGAACAGAAGAAAGACAGCATGAAAAAATATTTCAAATTAATACTCAAGAAATCGGCTATATCAATTGTCTCTAGTTCCCTGTAAAAGAAAGTTTTACTCATTGCTGTTAAACCTTAAAAACTTAGTACAGTCAAATCACTCTATAACAATTTTTTTATATAACAACACTTCTCTATACAAGTCAAATTTTTGCGAAATCACATTTTCTTGTTCTATTACTATAATATATTTTCTATAACACCAATTTGCTATAATAGTCAAAAATATCCAGAACAAATAAGGTTATTATAGAGAGGTGTAAGGTTATTATAGAGAGGTGTGACTGTAGGAGTCTTTTATAGGTTACTAAGGAAATTCAAAAAGTTATTTATATAAATAATTGGGCATATTCCATTGTCTCCAGAAAAGTAAAGGAAAAACATTAAAATTCTCATTTATTAACATTAGGGGGTAAGTGTAGATTCATATCTAATCAAACACCTTAGCTTTCTCAGTTATTTATAGTTAAAGTTGGAAGGATTTGATAACCTGAAACTATAAACGTGTTTACATTCGAGCTAATGTAATAATGCTTAACCAAATCTTAACTATTGGTTTCAGGTGGTCATTATGGATTCAGTCAATGAAAACAGAGAATGTTTTTGTTGATACCAACTTATTAGTACTAAAAAATTAACAGTAAGGGATCTTAAATAAGAAGTAACCGTTAATGAAAAGCTGATGTTGTCAAACTAACAGAAAAAATGGAAACCTTAATTGAGTATTTAGTTATTATACTGATTTTAATTTGTTTTTCTAATATAAGGCCACTGCATGAATTACGCTAACTTTACCAACAATTTTGCATAAAAAAGATGATCTTCAATAAAGCGTTAATCTGATATGCCCAAGCTAGAGTTTTTAATATGTTACAAAATTCCAAATCTACAAAATCTGACTTTGACGGAGAAAGAATCCAATTCAGAAGTTAGATAAGCTTGGCTTCCTCACTTGGTCACGTGAAGATCGTATGTACATAAACTATGACGTGACGATCTATAGGACATCCATTTGTATACTAGTAAATTAATTCTCTTTTTCATTTTGGGTACTTATCTTGCCAAACAACTTCTCGTCACCCTGCATGCATATCTACGTGCTGCGCTACAGTTCCACGCCTAATATTATTAAGAATCAAAATTAATTTATTAACTTGTCTTCTAGTAAGCTTTATTAAAGACACAAATTATTTCACTCAGGAACTAAGTTCGAGTATAGTATCAACTGGTTCAAAGAAAAACCAGCAAATAATAAGTGAATAATATGGGTTCCCTTATGGCAGGTTGGGCATGTAATGTTCCTGACCCCGAAGTTTGTAAGTTGCTGCAAATCTTCTACTCACCTTATACTTAATTTTCTGAGTTTAGTTGCGAAATAAATTGTTTTTTTTTTTTTACTTTGCAGTGAAATATAAGAGAAACAAGTCATTAACAAAGGAAGAAATAAATGCTTATTGGAGATCCCATAAAAAGAAAGAAGAAGAGCATCCCAGAGATAGTTCTATGCTATCCCCTCGTAGTCCAAATCAGGTTAATACTACTTAATTTACTCTTCTAATATCAAAAGGATGGTGTGATATTAATTAATTTCTAGTGGCTTACACGTTGGTTTTTTTTTTTTTTTTGGGACAGACTAATAGTACTTTTGAAGAGGCTGCTAAAAAGGAGAACGAAACGTCAAACTCAGAGGAGATTTTGGGTATTAACAGTGATACAAATTGGGAGAACCTAATCGAGAAACACGGCTGGTATGTACGCATATTTGATACTATTTGATTATAACTTTGAAATTGTGGTGGATGAGTTTATGAGAGCAACTAAAGTCAATAGTGTATACATAAAAATATTTAATTTAACAAGTGCTCTCTCAAACTAATGCTCTCTCAAACTAAGTGAGATAATCTCCGATCACTAGATGTAACAACCGATTAATCTATAGTTCTTTTAATTATTATTCCTACCGAATATTACTTGTATAAATGCACTTCATATAGTCATATATGCCCCCTCGCAACAATAGCACAAAAGTATGTTTTATCCATAGATGGTGTACGAAGTATTTGGGCAATCATGTCTCCTACAGGGGTGGACCCACATGGAGTTAAGAGGGTTCAGATGAACCCGGTTTGTCGAAAAATAGTACTGTGCATATGGGTATATTTTTTTGTCTTCAGAAAGGTAAAGGTATAAATATTATTTTGAACCTGCTTCAAACAAGTAAATTGCCTAGCCTATAAAGAGGATTCAAATTTTTTACATGGTCTTGAGTTCGAAACCAGCTAGTTACATATGGTCAATTATTGAATTATTAAACTTGTATACATTTCCACATGGTCTTGAGTTCAAAACGCAGTTACTTTAACATTTGGCTATTGTTGTAGGTGGGTAATTAGCAGTTTGGCACATTTGAATGAACCACCAGTGCTAGCACCAGAAGAGGCTACTTACAAGCGTGGGTCACGGTTCAATGCAGCGCCCAATATGATTGCACCAAACACCAAACAAGCCCAAACAGGATAATCAACTCTTGATGACTCCTGTTTCAGATCGAAATGAAGCTAGTTAATTAAATTTTGATATAGAGTTTGAATGAACAAGTATATGTACATCTAAGGTGTTGTTGAGCTTGTAAATGTAATGTGTTTAGCTTTTGTTTTTGCACGCTTGTAAATTTAAGGTGTAATGGTTTTTTTATGTTTTGTTGAGGATGTAAATATAATGTCAACATTCAACAATGTTTAGACGTAATTGCATAATCAACCTCGCCTCTATTCTTTTCAAGCAACCACTAAATTTAGGTAGCCCTTTGTCTTTTTTATCTATCAAGACTCAAGCATACCAAACTAGCAACTTCATATATGATTAGCCACCCATTGGTTTCCTTTCGTGGAGGATCAAGGTTAACTCTGCTGCATGCCCTGAATCCAGAAAGAAGGGACCATAGTGAAAGAGATTTGTGCTATTTTGTTTGCTGGTTATCTCCAGCTTTAGGTTTATTATGAATTGAACACATTATTAATACCTTCCATACTAAACAGTTTTTGATTGAAAGGATGCTTCATTCGCAAAATGTAGACTTTTATATAATTGAATAGCGCAAACACAACAAAAGATTAATGCTCACTAATCAAAGATAGTATAGTTATGATTATCGTCTTCATAGGAGTTGAATTCAAATAATGTTCAAGTAATTTCTAGCTTAATGCTATTCAGGATGATTAACGCGTTGGTTGGGATGTGTAACGACCCGGCCCGTCGTTACGAAAATTTCCACCCCGTTACCTTGTACTCCCTCCGTTTCAATTTATGTGAACCTACTTGACTGGGCACGGAGTTTAAGAAAAAGAGAGAAGACTTTTGATCTTGTGGTGTAAAATGATGCACCTTTATTTTGTGTGGCTATAAATCATTGCATAAAGGTAAATTGTTTCTAAATAAGGAAAGAGGTCATTCTTTTTGGCACGGACTAAAAAGGAAATAGGTTCACATAAATTGAAACGGAGGGAGTATTTACATATCTTATGCTTCTATATCGGTGTTAGAACCTATCGGGTGAGTTAGGAGTGAATTGAATTAAAAATGAAGCAAATAGCATGTTTGAAGGAAGTTTGAATATGGAAAGTCAACCTAGAGTTGACTATCGAGTTAGAGTGCTCTGAATCGGATTCCTGATGATTCGACTAGTTTCGAGGGATCATTTATGACTTAGGAGAGCAATCGGAATAGAATTTGGAGATCCGGTGTAAAAATAGGCTTGAATTGGCTAAGGTTGAATTTTGGCGAAATCCGATCGATAGGTGAGATTTTGATCCGGGAGTCGGAATGGAATTCCGACGATTTCTGTAGTTCCGTTAGGTGATTTTGGATATGCCTGCAAATTTTCAGGTCATTCGAACATCGTTTGGTCGGGTTATTGATCGAATGTGAATTTTTGAAGTTAAAGTTAAACTTAAGCTTAAATTTGTTGAAAACGGACGATTTTGATGTTAACGATAGAGTTTTGATGATTGGAACAAGTTCGAATAAGGTTATAGGGCGTGTTGGTTCTTTTGGTTGAGGTCCCGGGAGCCTCGGGTGAGTTTCGGGGTGGTTTCGGACCATTTCTAGGCCATTTTTAACTGTTGGTTTATGTCTGTAGCAGTGTTCTACGCGATCGCGGACAATGGGACGCGATCGCGGTGAGTAAAATGTGCGAAAAGTATTAATGAATCGCGATCGCGTGAAATGCTCCGCGATCGCGAAGAAGGAAAATTTCTGTGCATTGATCCTATTTCGGAAGCTCATATCTTTTTATCTACAAGGAATTTTAAGGTGATTCAAAAACTAAAGTTGTAGCCCATCGTGTCTAGTTTTCAGAAAGATAAAGCGATAGTGATTTGGACATCTATGTAAATAGTTATGGACATTACACTATAGGGTGTCCGAGAAGGATCTCTAATACACATGTATAAATTGGGAAGCTTATATCTAGAAATGTATACGGATTCAGGAAATGAGCATCAAACTAAAGTTATAGCCCTATGTGTCTAGTTTCCATAACATCAAACCATTTATCATTCGGAGTTGTGTGGAACAAGTTATGACCATTATACTGAAGCCTGTCCGGAGGAACCGGAGTTTGTTCACCGCGATCGCGAAGCCTTTCCCGCGATCGCGAAGGGTAAATTTTGGGCTAAATTTTGTTCTCCGCGATCGCAGAGCCATTCTCGCGATCGCGATGAGTAATATGCCTGGGCATAATGTTTTTAAAACATTCCAGTCGTGAAATCAACCCATTTTCCACCATTTTTGGTCATTCTAGAGAGCTTTTGGACGGGAATTGAAGGGATTTCGACGGGGAATCATTGGAGGTAAGTTTTATGAGTTAAATACATGATTTTATCAAAGAATCTTCCATTAATTCTCTGAATTTGGGTAAGAAATCAAGAAAATTAGGGCTTTGAGCAAAAATCTTAAAATGGGGATTTGAAGGACCATTTGTGGTCCGAATTGGGAGTTCTTGGTATGTACGGACTCGTGGAAAGACGAGGATTCCGAAAATATGAGTTTCATAATTTTTCGAGATGTGGGCCCAGGGCTCGGGTTTTGCCAATTTCGTAATTTTTGATATTTTTCGAGTTCTTTCGATTGTGTTATGTTCCATTAGCCTATTTTGATATATTTGTGCTGATTTGTGCTAGTTTTGACGTGCGTGGATGCCGGTTCGAGGAGCTAAGGCATCGCGGGCATGAGCTTTCGTTGGTTCGAGGTGGGTAATACTTGTAAATGATGTCCTGAGGGTTAGTAAACCCCGGACTTGCACATCTTAGTGTTGTGTTGAGGTGACTTGCACGCCGGATAACGGGCGTGGGGTATAGCACCATTGGGGATTGTGACTTGGTCCGTCCCGCGTAATAAATAATAACACCTAATTGTTGAAGTGAATTGGACTAATTATCATGTTTGGACTTCGTGCCAATTATTTGAGTCCTTCGGGGATTGGTATCACTGTTTTGATAACACTGTGCATATTTTATTCTAATTTAAGGTTTTAAATGGTATTTTGCTATTCAACATTCTTATAAGGTTATGAAAAACTTGAACAAGGTCTTAATAATATTTTAGCTGTGAGCTAATGTGATATTGTTGCCCGTAGGGTTTTCTTGATTATTTGTTAGACTGATTGGGCCGAGGGCCATATGTTAGGGCATGACATTTCATGTGAGCATATGCATACACATGCATGGATCGGACTGCACGCCGCAGTGGTATACGGATCGGGCTGCGCGCCGCAGCAGGTGTGATATTAATATTGTGCTTGGGCTGTAGGAGCCCCTCCGGAGTCTGAACCCCCACGGTGAGCACGGGTACCCAAATTGGATCGGGCTACACGCCGTAGCGGTCATATGCATTGCATGGCATACATACATTGATTTACGTGTACTACGTGGCATAACATTCGGCACTCATACATTACTGGCACACATGCATTAGTTGCCTTATTGACCAGATCTCCTGGTGTAAATTGGTAAGGAGTGCTGAGCCCGAGGGGCTGATTTGAGTGCGGACTTGCATTGCTTGAGATTGTATCCAGGTATTGGTATATTATTATGACAGAAAGTAGCTAAAATTTGAGATTTTTAATGATCTACTCACTTATGCTGGAAAGGAATAAAAAGATAGTTCTGTATTGTGTAGCATGAGAAAGTGTCTATCGTGGTTTTCTTCCCTTCAGCATTATTTACTTTTATTACTGCTGAGTTGGAAGTACTCACACCCGACTCTCTGCACCTTGTGTGCAGATTCAGGTACATCACAGAAGGGCTGATTCTATTGCGGCTCGGGAGTGCTTTTGGACGGTCGAGGTAGCTGCCAGCGTTCGCAGGACCTGATTCTCCAGTTTGTCTGTATTTTGTTCTGATCATCCCACACTTGTGCACAGTTATATTCACTATTTACACTTTGTATACTCTGTAGAGGCTCATGACTCTTGACCCTTCGATCTATGGGAGTTGGCACGTGTTGGGACTTGGTTCCCTGTTTTTAATATATCTATCACTGTTGTGCGTAAATTGGGTAAAGTGAGCTTGTGGCTTCGTGGTTATTGTTGATTGGTCGGGCTGGCCTAGCAGTGTGCTGGGCGCCATCACGATCGGATTTGGGGTCGTGACAAGGTGGTATCAGAGCCTAGGTTTACTAGGCCTCATGAGTCTTGAGCCGGTTAGTAGAGTCTTGTGGATCGGTACGGGGACGCCTGAACTTATCCTCGGGAGGCTGCGAACCTTTAGGAAACACTTCACATTTCTTGGAATTCTTATCGTGCATACTTAATTCAGCTTGAGATATGCTTTTGAAATTCCTTCCGCACGTCTGTGTACGCATCGAGCGCTCAGTAATATAAGTGCCTTATGTGTAGTGGAATGAGTTCAAACTCAGGAAGACTAAAATGATTATGGTATGTGTATCCTGGTGGAAGGTATTGTGCTGAAATGCTAAATTGAGGCGAGATAGGTGGATTGGTTCTCATGTGTAATTGAAAGGTAGTTGATATGTGTTATGATTCGAGCAGGTACAACGCATGTTCATGTACCAAATATGATAATATGATTTGTGTAGTATTGAGACTAATGTTGTCGATATGCATTGTGATGTCTTGTCGAGTTGTGAATGTATTGCTAGGATGGTTTTGGTGATTCTCTGGCAGGTGGATAGGCCAATTTACAAAGGGAACTCTGCCGAAATTTTTGGAAAATTTGGGACTTAGAAAAGATTTTGTCACCTAAAGAGGGGCGTAACTGTTGTGTGTGAATGAATGCAAGAATTGCAAAAGAGTTAATATTTCTCTGATGATTCGAATCTCCGCCGAAGCTTGTAAATGACTTGAGTTTAATCTAACTAGAACTTTGTGGCATCATTTGAGTAAGAATGCTATGAGTAGCTAGAAGTGCCTTGATGTATGGCTCCGAGCTAAGTTGGGGAGGTTGCTATTGATTAACTGATTGCACTATTGTGTGCTATGTTGATTTTGTCTCTAAGTATGTTGGAAAATTCTGGTAAAGGTTATGGTGCTACGTAGATGTGAAGAAATACTAGGATGTTGTGAACTTATGTTGGTAAAGAATGTTCGGTGTATAGAAAAGAAAGATAGCTAATTGTATCCGTATGTAATCATGATCTGCAGTGTCAGAGTTCTAATAAGGCACGAGTGGTTCTGTTCAATAAGACAGTTGAATTACAGCTGAATAAGGATGACTGACGCCCGAGAATTGTTTACGGTGTTCAAGATTTTACTTGTAACAGTTCAGGTGTCTTAAGATTGTGCATGTGGCTAAAGATGGTGGTTTCGTTCGAAGAGATCGGTACTTGTGTTATATTATGTGAATGATGGGATTCTATGTAATCCGTATTGGAAGGTAATGATAACGAATTCAAATCGCAAGAGGTTCTTCAAAATAAAGTATTGTAGGATGTGATCCTTCCGGGAAATATTGAGAGAGTATTCAGTGGCCTATATGTCTTAGACCGTGTGGTCTTATGTACGAGTCTCGTGTGGAATGAGTTGATGTGTTATTGTGCTACAGTAATGGCTAATATTAAATCAAAGATGAATCAGAAAGGAAACTGGGTAAATGGAACGACTTGTTAATAAACCATAATGGTATAAAAAGGAATACGATTGATTCCTGGTGTGTGGTTGAAGTAATGAGTCTTGCAGACATTGCAGTAAAGCTTTTGAGTGTTGGCAGTCGTGTAACCCGATATGGGTATAATATGGGTATAAGGACTCAGTCCTGGCAGTTTTAACTTATGCAATGTGATTGGGAGAAAGAGTTTATGATGTGTTTTAATGTGGTTTGAAAAATGAGTGTATTTTTCCTGTTGGTATGCAAAGCTTGGAATGTGTAATGAGTTTTCTCTATATGGGATCATAAAAGTCCTTGACCAGTTGAGTGCGTCGATGTTTGCGGCGTAGGAAAGGGATAAGAATTTCTATGTTATTTTAGTATGGTATTGTATATGCGATGTGTTATGGAAAAGTTGATAATGGTATATTCTAGGTTTTGAGATCAGTTCATAATATATGGGAAGTCAATAAAATTATTGAGCAGCGCGGACAGCTGCAGGTGAATTAAGAATTGATCTTTCTGATAATTTAAGAAAATGATACTGCTATTCTATTAACTTGGCAGGGAATATAATCCAAAAAGGACAAGGTAATGTAAAATGATGATATCTAGTTGTATGGTGGTATTCTCTTGTTGGATCGACTATAATAACTGAATCGTTGATGGCATAGTGAAATTTCTGAATGGCCGTCGTGGTATGAATGGACGCTTGATGTGCGTTATGTATTCGTACGGTGGAGTGTGGAACCAGGTATAGCGATTCATGTGTTATATATGTGTTGGAGACTAGAAGTCCTCGTAATCCGCCTATGCAGTGGTTGTATATCGCGTGTATCGACACCGTTTTGTGATTATTAAAAAAAAAATCGGAGGCTCTAGTGGCTTTCTCTCTCAACTTGATATGACGAATTTGGATTATGATACTTGATTGCTGACTGGTCATCATTGGGCCAGGTTGTCTACACTGATGTGATATGGACTATGATGGTATGGCACAAATTGCGTAGCAAAGTGCATCAGAGTATGCTCCAGCGGGGTAGTTGTACCTCAGGACCAGCGGACGGCTGGTAGGCATTGCTTTGTCAGTTGGACCTTAGTGGCGGATGTCAGTGTAGAGGTATCTACCATTGATTCAGTTCCAGTATTGAGAAACGTTGTCGGATGTGTTTCATGTGGCCGAGCTTGAGGCTATATATATATGTTTGCTGTAATGAGAAAATTCGACTCGATATGTATTTCCTTTTTGCGAGATTTATGCGTGGATCGGGTGGCACGCCGCCACGGGTTATTTGGATCGGGTGGCACGCCGCCACAGGTATGGTATCTGGATCGGGTGGCACGCCACCACGGGTATGTCATTGGAGCGGGTTGCACGCCGCAACAGAATATTGTGAAAATATAGTTAGTTATAAGCTACCTGGTATACAATACTTCCTCGCTTCTGAGGAAAAGACCGTTTTGAGTATCGCTTGGCGAATGACACATCGGTTGTGTCCTTTCAGTATTTAATAGCATAGGTTAATGGTTTCGCCGTGGGTGAGGTTGATTGCTTGGGTTCAGACCTAGATCTGTGCGTGGCCGACCTTTTTGAGCTTGGTAACTTGAGGTGCTTCATGAGTAATAATGTTGGGATAGAATCACGAATCGTGGCAAGGCCACGTGATGTTATGACCTCTCGAGGAGGATTCAGGTACTCTATTTCTATAATGCGAGACGCGATCTCAGTTCTATGTTATGATGGCACAGAGGAACTGAATTGCAGCTCTATTTGCTGGAGACAGTTGTCATGAATTGAGCTGTCATGATTCGAGTGTGTGTATACGTTTCTATTGGAGCCTATGTTGTGCTCGTTGTGGCTTAGGCCGGTGTTGAGGTGTCATATCACCACTGCGGTGTGTTATAATCGAAATGACCTTTGGAGTCATTTATGAATACGAGCATATTAGATCTTAGCTTGTTAGAAAGGTAAAAATCGAGGTTTGGCTCCGAAACCTATTGTGGTATCGGTTAAAAGTGAAATGGATTCATGAATGGTTGACCTGAGAGATGGGTTCGATATATCGCGTGTTCGGTTGCCGTGGGCATGATATGAAGGTGTTGGAACAAGACTCTATCTAATGAAAAAGGGTTTTTCAGTTGGTATTTGGTTATCATGGGAAATTGTGTGATTAGAGACTATTGTCTCGAGTGATTGGGTTGTTTGATACATCATATGATCTCACCCGGAGTAGTGAATATGGGTTATTGCAGTGGATTCGAGTGTATCCTGACAATAGGCATGGGATTTGCATTTGGCCTATGATTTCAGAAAGTGCAATGTGATTTATGGTTCAGATGGTCCGTGAAATTTTGACTATATGGTGTTTTCGGACTTATGTGAGATAGGGTGACGTATGATCGCCCGAGTATAAGCTTGGTAAGGTCATTCAGCTATTGAGTTGCTTCTAGTACAACTCTGAGTCCGCTCGAGGACGAGCGTTTGTTTAAGTTGGGGAGAATGTAACGACCCGGCCCGTCGTTACGAAAATTTCCACCCTGTTACCTTGTATTTACATATCTTATGCTTCTATATCAGTGTTAGAACCTATCGGGTGAGTTAGGAGTGAATTGAATTAAAAATGAAGCAAATAGCATGTTTGAAGGAAGTTTGAATATGGAAAGTCAACTTAGAGTTGACTATCGAGTTAGAGTGCTCGGAATCGGATTCTGATGATTCGACTAGTTTCGAGGGATCATTTATGACTTAGGAGAGCAATCGGAATAGAATTTGGAGATCCGGTGTAAAAATAGGCTTGAATTGGCTAAGGTTGAATTTTGGCGAAATCCGATCGATAGGTGAGATTTTGATCCGGAGTCGGAATGGAATTCCGACAGTTGCAGTAGTTCCGTTAGGTGATTTTGGATACGCCTGCAAATTTTCAGGTCATTCGGACATCGTTTGGTCGGGTTTTTGATCGAATGTGAATTTTTGAAGTTAAAGTTAAACTTAAGCTTAAATTTGTTGAAAACGGACGATTTTGATGTTAACGATAGAGTTTTGATGATTGGAACAAGTTCGAATAAGGTTATAGGGCGTGTTGGTTCTTTTGGTTGAGGTCCCGGGGACCTCGGGTGAGTTTCGGGGTGGTTTCGAACCATTTCTAGGCCATTTTTAACTGCTGGTTTATGTCTGTAGCAGTGTTCTACGCGATCGCGGACAATGGGACGCGATCGCGGTGAGTAAAATGTGCGAAAAGTATTAATGAATCGCGATCGCGTGAAATGCTCCGCGATCGCGAAGAAGGAAAATTTCTGTGCATTGATCCTATTTCGGAAGCTCATATCTTTTTATCTACAAGGAATTTTGAGGTGATTCAAAACCGAAAGTTGTAGCCCATCGTGTCTCGTTTTCAGAAAGATAAAGAGATAGTGATTTGGACATCTATGTAAATAGTTATGGACGTTACACTATAGGGTGTCCGAGAAGGATCTCTAATACACATGTATAAATTGGGAAGCTTATATCTAGAAATGTATACGGATTCAGGAAATGAGCATCAAACTAAAGTTATAGCCCTATGTGTCTAGTTTCCATAACATCAAACCATTTATCATTCGGAGTTGTGTGGAACAAGTTATGATCATTATACTAAAGCCTGTGCGGAGGAACCGGAGTTTGTTCACCGCGATCGCGAAGCCTTTCCCGCGATCGCGAAGGGTAAATTTTGGGCCAAATTTTGTTCTCCACGATCGCAGAGCCATTCCCGTGATTGCGATGAGTAATATGCCTGGGCAGAATATTTTTAAAACATTCCAATCGCGAAATCAACCCATTTTTCCACCATTTTTGGTCATTCTTGAGAGCTTTTGGACGGGAATTGAAGGGATTTCGACGGGGAATCATTGGAGGTAAGTTTTATGAGTTAAATACATGATTTTATCAAAGAATCTTCCATTAATTCTCTGAATTTGGGTAAGAAATCAAGAAAATTAGGGCTTTGAGCAAAAATCTTAAAATGGGGATTTGAAGGACCACTTGTGGTCCGAATTGGGAGTTCTTGGTATGTACGGACTCGTGGAAAGACGAGGATTCTGAAAATATGAGTTTCATAATTTTTCGAGATGTGGGCCCGGGGCTCGGGTTTTGCCAATTTCGTGATTTTTGATATTTTTCGAGTTCTTTCGATTGGGTTATGTTCCATTAGCCTATTTTGATATATTTGTGCTGATTTGTGCTAGTTTTGACGTGCGTGGATGCCGGTTCGAGGAGCTAAGGCATCGCGGGCATGAGCTTTCGTCGGTTCGAGGTGGGTAATACTTGTAAATGATGTCCCGAGGGTTAGTAAACCCCGGACTTGCACATCTTAGTGCTGTGTTGAGGTGAATTGCACGCCGGATAACGGGCGTGGGGTAGAGCACCATTGGGTATTGTGACTTGGTCCGTCCCGCGTAATAAATAATAACACCTAATTGTTGAAGTGAATTGGACTAATTATCATGTTTGGACTTCGTGCCAATTATTTGAGTCCTTCGGGGATTGGTATCACTGTTTTGATAACACCTGTGCATATTTTATTCTAATTTAAGGTTTTAAATGGTATTTTGCTATTCAGCATTCTTATAAGGTTATGAAAAACTTGAACAAGGTCTTAATAATATTTTAGCTGTGAGCTAATGTGATATTGTTTCCCGTAGGGTTTTCTTGATTATTTGTTAGACTGATTGGGCCGAGGGCCATATGTTAGGGCATGACATTTCATGTGAGCATATGCATACACATGCATGGATCGGACTGCACGCCGCGGTGGTATACGGATCGGGCTGCGCGCCGCAGCAGGTGTGATATTAATATTGTGCTTGGGCTGTAGGAGCCCCTCCGGAGTCTGAACCCCCACGGTGAGCACGGGTACCCAAATTGGATCGGGCTACACGCCGTAGCGGTCATATGCATTGCATGGCATACATACATTGATTTACGTGTACTACGTGGCATAACATTCAGCACTCATACATTACTGGCACACATGCATTAGTTGCCTTATTGACCAAATCTCCTGGTGTAAATTGGTAAGGAGTGCTAAGCCCGGGGGGCTGATTTGAGTGCGGACTTGCACTGCTTGAGATTGTATCCAGGTATTGGTATATTATTATGACAGAAAGTAGCTAAAATTTGAGATTTTTAATGATCTACTCACTTATGCTGGAAAGGAATAAAAAGATAGTTCTGTATTGTGTAGCATGAGAAAGTGTCTATCGTGGTTTTCTTCCCTTCAGCATTATTTACTTTTATTACCGCTGAGTTGGAAGTACTCACACCCGACTCCTGCACCTTGTGTGCAGATCCAGGTACATTACAGCAGAGCTGATTCCATTGCGGCTCGGGAGTGCTTTTGGACAGTCGAGGTAGCTGCCAGCGTTCGTAGGACCTGATTCTCCAGTTTGTCTGTATTTTTGTTCTGATCATCCCACACTTGTGCACAATTATATTCACTATTTACACTTTGTATACTCTGTAGAGGCTCGTGACTCTTGACCCTTCGGTCTATGGGAGTTGGCACGTGTTGGGACTTGGTTCCCTGTTTTTAATATATTTATCACTGTTGTGCGTAAATTGGATAAAGTGAGCTTGTGGCTCCGTGGTTATTGTTGATTGGTCGGGCTGGCCTAGCAGTGTGCTGGGCGCCATCACTACCGGATTTGGGGTCGTGACAGGATGATTAATAACTAAAATTAACTATGAGACTCGAACAATTAACAATTGATAACTGGAAGACGCACTGAGCAACACTGAAATATCAATGGGAGAGATAAGGGTCGTGATAGGATAGGTGCAAGATAGCTATTTGAGATCCAGCTTTAGTCCAATCCACTCTAATGTTCTAATGATTCTCACAAATTTACTCGATGATTAATTCAAACGTGTGGTTGACTCCTTTCTCTACTAAATTTTAACTTTACGAGGTGAACTAATATAAGCAGTGTGAAAATATGCAAACATGCATTTATGGATTAGTCTTTAGGAAAACATCTCTTGAATATTCTCTTAACTTTATTAAACTAACAATTCAATAAGCTCTTTCGATTACTTAAGAGAATTATTGAATTAAAACAAACGAATAATGCAAGATAATCACCACAATATTCCTCTTTCGATTACATAAATTGGTGAATAAAGTTGCAAACGATTCAACTCTCCATAAACAAATTAAGCAAATAACTAGAGTTAAATTTCACAAATAGCAATCAAAATACCATATCGGTCAAGCTATAAGGAAACTATTCCATAATCATGGAGAAAGTCATCACAAATATAATTAAAGAGTAAGAAAATAAGAATTCAATCCAAAACTCGTGTGTTGAGTTGAGGAAAGAATGATGAATACTTGTGCCTTGAGTCTCCAATATTCTTCCAATCTTCTGTAGGTTGAAGTTTCATAAAAATCGTGTTTTTGATGTATTAATACCATGTCGGAACGGATTCGGAAGAAACTACCTTTTCCAAACAGAAGTAGGACAATTGGAACGCAAATATACACTGGCGCATGGGGCGGCGCATCGGTGAGGATTATGAGAGTAGTGATTTATTTCATTGTGTATAATTTTGCACTAGCACCCCGAGCCCCGTGGCGCGGTAGTGACTTTTTCTCAGAGTAATTTATTCACTTTTTGACATTCATACTTGGTCCTTGGCCTCTGAAAGTGATCCCAGCTTAATTTCTTGGGCTTTTACTCAAATTTCAAAGCTCAATTGTTCAAATTAACTCCAAAGTATCTTAATAGTTCGAAACCTATAAGGCATAAAATACGTAATAAGCGCAAATCATCATTAATTAAGTTCAACCATATGTAAAATACAGTGATTAGAGTGTAAACTATGATTAAAACATGAGTTTCTAGCCTGCCATAAACACCACACACTTAAACCATTGCTTGTCCTCGAGCAATCAAACTGCACTTCATATAGATATGACCTTCTCATAAGACAACTTCCCTAACGCGTCATGCCCAAAATATTTAAAGCAGACTAAGCAACCTATCATGACATCCCAGCTCAAGGTTCGACTCAGAAATACCACGTATTTTTCAAAAACATGCTCACTTAATCTACCAGAGAGGCTACATACATTACATTTTTTTTTTGCAAGTCATGTAGTCTCACGCCAAAGATAGAGAGTATTTCCACACACAATAAAATCCAAGAATAAATAGGACATCAAGACAATGAATTCACTCACTCTCATAATCAAAATTCATGTGCCACAGAAGATGCACCATATGCTTTCCCGTAGTGTAATACTTCACTAATTTAGCTCATTCAGTCAATGATCAAGTAAGACTTTATTTGGTTGTAATGTATGCTACGAAACAAGTATGATACATTTGGATATGGTGACTACACCCCCCTAAGCACTTTAATAGATATACATTAACACTTTAAACCCTACACATGTGTTGAAAATATTACTTGAAAATATTACTGTATTTTGGGTTGAATGCTATATTTGGGCCTCATGCCAACTATTTTGCCCTTAGGTGCTTTTTATTACTATTCATCACTATTTTGACTTCATATTTGTACTCAGTCATGCTATATTCTGTTGTTTTTATAACTCAGCCTTATTTACTACGCTTTGATATTTTAAATAATATTTTGGGCTGAGCATCATATTTTACTGTTGTTCGACGGGTTTGAGAGATGTCTGATTGAGTGAGGCTGAGGGCCTATCTTGTGAGGATATTATGGGATCGGGCTGCGCGCCACATGTATATGGATTGTGATATATAAGAGGCCGAGAGCCTGATTTGTTATGCCACTGTTATACCCAATTTTTTCCTATGTATTTGTTATACTCAAAATACTTTCAAAATAGCACGTGTATGCATATATAAGCATACCCAAGAGTTTTGGTATTTTTTCTAATTTTTAAAGATTTTTAAATCAACTTATTATCCATTTTAACAGTACAAAAAAATCAGTCATTATTCCCAAAATTATCATTTTGGTGAATAATTCATTTTATTCCATATTTACACCAAAACATATTTAAGATAATTTTTGTACATTTTTTTGCAACTTATTTAGTATTTTAAAAGATAAATTGCGTGTAATTGCAACTGTAGCCTATTTTAAGAATTATAGCATTTTATAATGGAAAAATTTCACATTAGAACAATTGAGCTCCATATTTTTCAATTTTATAGCCCATATTTCAATTTACAAACAACTAACCCAAAAATAATATGCTAAGATTCAACATTCAACTCTTATAGGTTCTCAAATCACTATTTAACTTTTAAAAAAGATTTGTCAAACTTCTAAATTAATTTTCGAATAGTAGTTGTGACTCAAATATTAATTTAACAAACCAAATTTATTTAGGTGGTGAAAATTATATTTTTAACAAGCTTAAATATGTGGGTTTAAATTTTGAATTTGATTTTGTGAGAAATTTGGAGTGGGTGTCATTTAGACTTGTTAGAAATAGTATAAGGAGGTTGTATATAAAATTTGAAGTCATTTAATGGAGATTTGGATTGGTTTAGAACAAAAATTACAACTGAAAATCATGAAAGAAGTTTGTCTACAGATGCTTGTATAAAGGTGTATAAAAGTGTATAATGTGTGTTTATACACTCATATATACTATTATACAAGATTATACATATTTATACCAAAAACTGACTTCGTCTTCTTCCTTGCGTTTTTTTTGAAGTTTAACTTATCTTGCCCAAATCTACTCCAAATAACTTCAAATTTATATTTTGAACTCCTTTTGATATTCTCAATCAATTGGAATAACATCCAAACAACTAACAAATTAAAAAATAACTACCCAGTATAGTCCCACAGGGTGGGGTCTGGGCCAACAACTAACAAATTCAAAAAATGGTCTTCAATGGTGGACTTCTACTCTTCAATTTTCTTAGGATAAACAGAAAATATATGGCCCCTTCAATTATATGTAGAAGATGTGAGAAGAAGAGAGATAAATCAATGGTTGTGATAACAAAGAATTAACTCCATAGCTTTTAGAAGCAATGGTTGTAAGAACACAAATTTTAAATTTGCAAGTTCTTTCAAAATATGTACAATATGGGCTATGTGGGGTAAAACTTAAAAACATGGGCCATTTTTTGTTATGGTGTGAAGTCATGTGTATTTTCTTGTAATCTTTAATTTGATTATGAAATTTGTCCCAATATTTTTAAATTAATATCTATACATTATAAATTGGTTCAGTACTTTTAGATTGATTTTAAATTATTTTTTACTATTTTTTAAAATAAAAGGGTAAAACTGGCTATTAAAAAACTGGCCTCATTTCATTTCAATTGCAGCCCATTTGGTATTTCTATTATATCCTAAATTATCCCCTTAATTGACCCAATTTTGAACCCAATTTCGAACCAACCCAATTCCATTTAACCCATTTGAAATTACCCGACCCAAACCTCTTTTAATCTAGGCCGTTGATCAATCACGATCACTCTTTACCCTTTTTAATCCCTCAACCCTAACCTAATTCCCTCATTTCAACCGGGCAACCACCTTTGAATACTTCACTCTCTCTCAAACTCTCTCAAATATTCCCTAGCCCTAGCCGACTTTCACCATCTCCGACCACAACCTCACCGGAATCCATGGCTTCTCACGCCATGGATGACATATACACACCTCCTATTTCTCCTATAGGTTTGAGACCAGACCTCGAAGGTTTGAGACCAGACCTCGAAGGTCTCCACCTAGACCTTCGCCGACTTAACGTTTCTAGCCACCTCCGGCCTTGCTCCGGCATATCCTAGCCTCCTGAGTCTGATTCTGACCTTATCTGACTTAGATTGGACTTTTTCCAAGCCTTTCTCATCCTAGGGTTCCTCTGAAACCCTAACCTTTCGAGGTTTTCTCTGATTCTTTTAGATCTGTTGTAATCTATGTTATACTTGAGCTTTTAAACCATTTCCCTAAATTTTCTTTTGAAAATTATTTCAAAACCCTTCTTTTCTGATTTAGGGTTTTTTGGAGAATGTTTGAGAGTTTTATGATTTTTCTTCTTTGTGTTTGCCTCTGCTATGTTCTCGTATCATCTTTTGTATGCTTCTCTTACTGTTTTTCTATAGTATTGTCTTGTAGATTTTTCTACTATATTTTATCATGTTCTTATATGATTATCGTACTGTATTTTCCTATATGCTTTTCTGCTATACCTTTTCCGGCGATTCTTGTATTTTATTTACTATATTTTCCTTGCTAAGTTCTTATGGTTCTTTGTCTGTCTTCTACTGAGCCTTGTTTATGGTTCTTCTAAGCATGTTTCTCCTATTGTTCTTATCAGTATTTTGCATTGTGTGCTTTGAATCCTTCTAATGTTATTGCATGTTGCTTTGCTATACATATTTTGATCCAATTGCTTTCTCTTTTTTGTGATTTTCCTAAACTAGGATTCTTATTTCAAAACCGCCAACTCTTTTAGGATAATTTCGAAGTTTCATATGATTCTGACTTTTGATAAACTCTTCTAAACTCTGCTACTGGATTTTATGCTGAGTTACACGACATTATTCTTTCATACTCACATGCTCCTTATATATGATGAATTTCCCTCTAATTGGTTTTCAAATTTGCAATTAGCATAAACCTCCTTCGGAATATGGCTTGATAGATTTTCCTTCCATCTTTTACTGATTCCCTCGATGATTTGGCTTATGTAAAACCCTTATTTATTTTTGTGACTTGGTTCATTCATACCAAATTTTAGACCTTTGTGATTTACTGGCTGTCAACTGATTCTCTTGCCTTATTTGCATAAACCGTGTGATGTCAAGACCCAATCCTTATATAACTTTCATGTACTTGCCTCTAACTTGCTACTTTTCACAAAAGGTTTGTTTAATTTCTTTCCTTAATTACTTTGTACCGTTTGAATCTGAATTCCTTAATAAAGAGGAGTCTTATGTAATTGATTGACAATCAAGATTCTATTATTTTCTTACCTTATTTTCTCATGGCTTTAACACTATAAATACATAACTCTTTTACACAAGACACACGATTTAACAATCACAAACGATTAAAACACACTTGAAACTACAGAATGACAATTCTCTTCTGAACTTATACTTAGAGTATTCTTGCTTCTTGTCTGCACTTTGGCTTTTACAAGGCTACTGATTCTTTATACTTGCCTCTTTGAAACTGCTATGTCCTAACTTAATTTTCAGAATCACCCCAATGTGTTTATTTACAGTTCGTGTATCCATGTCTATTTTCTTTTCTCTGTAAAGTTAAACATCTGACTTAATGTGCCTATTTGCTACTGCCTACTTCTCTTCCGTGTAAACAATTGCTCTCTATCCCATTACCCCCATGTGTTTGTGAGTGGGGACTTAGGGCATGGTAACAAGAATTGTTGTCCATGACCTAAGTTTTGACCCCCTGACCTCTAAGTAGGCCGGAAGGTGTGCCAGTACGTCTCATTGTTGGGTATGCCACTTTGCCTGCTCTTTCCTTGTATTCTGCTTCCAGTATGAATCCCCATACCCCATTCCCCTATGTATTATGAGTTAAGGTATAGCCTGGCAGCATCCAAATTACTGTCCAGGGCTGAACCTGACCTTCAATAGGTCTTAACTCCCCAATTTTAAAGCTAACAGGCTGGTCAGGGGTGTGCCGACATCCCAATTTCTGGGCATGACCACCAACCTGCCATGGCTTTCCCTAATTCTCCTCTATTGCACTTACACTTACTCCCAGCCTCTATGTTCTGCCCCCTCCTATGAGCCTTGCCTTGGGACTTTGAGTTCCATCTGAACTTGGACATTTGAGGGCTGGCCCTTCCACACTACACCATAATTCTGCAATGATATTTGAGGTGTAAGCACTGCCTGGAGTTCTTGAAGCTCCTTGGAACTTTGACACATCCCAAATAAGAGAAAGGCTTTGAAAAATCTGGTATTTGGAAGTTGTTTTATTCTATATGTCAGACTAGAAGTCTGAATTAGGCTCTCCTTAGTTGGAATTTTAAATTCAGATGTAATTTACTTTTCTGGATTTATTCAAGTTGTAATAATTTATAATAACTATGGGATGTATAGTAAAAAAATGGGGAGGGTCTCTTATTTTATGCATGCGGGGTATATATCATGCCTTAGGTTTTTATTTTATGCAATCGCAACACTTTCGTTTATGAATCTGCATATAGATATCCTGCCTATAGGATATTTTTCATCATACATTTAGAAATCATGTCTATAAGTCATCTTATTACGCAATTAAAAATCATGCCTATAAGTTTATTCACATATGCATATAGATATCCTGCCAATAGGTCATTTCATTATAAATTTAAATCATGTCTATAAGTCATTTCATTACGCATAAAGAAATCATGCCTACAAGTATGTCATCTGCATATAGAGACCATGCTTATAATTTTTGTAACGACCCGACCTGTCGTTTTAGAAAATTACGCCCCAATCCCCAATTTAACTGTTCCCCTAAGTTCATTTCTGCTATTGTGGTTTGCCAGGAGAGTCAGTTCTGAAATTTGGAGCATTTTGGGACACTTAGTCCCTAAATGAGAGCTTTAAAAGCTAGAAAACGGTCTGTAGCCGGAATAGTGTTAAGACGATCTCGGAATGGAAATCTGATGGTTCATTAGCTCCGTTGGGTGATTTCGGGGTTAGGAGCGCGTTCGGAATGTATTTTGGAGGTCCGTAGCTCAATTAGGCTTGAAATGCCGAAGGTTGAAATTTTGGCGAATCCGAACGATAGGTGAGATTTTGATCCGGGGTCGGAATGGAATTCCGACAATTTCTGTAGCTTCGTTATGTGATTTTGGATATGTCCGCAAATTTTCAGGTCATTCGGACGTCGTTTGGTTGGGTTTTAGATCGAATGTGCAATTCGGAAAGTTTTAAGAAATTTGGGCTTAAATTCGATGTGAATTATTGATTTTTGATGTTATTTTTGGCGATTTAATCGCGCGAGCAAGTTCGTATGATGTTTTTAAGTCAGTGTGCATATTTGGTTTGGAGCCCGAGGGCTCGGGTGAACTTTGGATAGGCCACGAGATCAATTTTTCATGTTAGAAGTTGCTGTCTGCAACTGGTCTGCAGAGTTCGCAAATGCGAACAATAGTTCGCAAATGCGAACTTGACACTACTGTGCATGTGTTCGCAAATGCGAACAATAGTTCGCAAATGCGAACTCGACACTATTCTGCCTGTGTTCGCTAATGCGAACAATAGTTCGCAAATGCGAACCTCCCAATATTTAGCATGTGTTCGCAATTGCGAACAATAGTTCGCAAATGCGAACTTCCCAGTTTTTCCTTGGCTTCGCAAATGCGAACAAAAGTTCGCAAATGTGAACTTCCCAGCCTTAGCTTATTTTTCAAACTCCAGAAATTGGTCGGGGTTCGCAATTGCGAACCCATGTTCGCAAATGCGAACACAGAGACCTGTAAATCACGATTTCTAGCTTCAATCTTCACATTTCACAACCCAAAAACACCCATTTGCGATTCTTCACGGATTCCTTCTTCTTCAAAACGATTGTATGTCACTTTTTACTTAATTCTTTCAATTCTTAACATCATTATACATGTTTTTCAATAGAAATCAAAGGTTTTCATGGTAGAATTTCTCGTTTTTGGTAGAATATAGGGTTTTTCATAAATTGGGAAATTGGACCTCGAATTGAGGTCCGATTTTGAAACAAATCATATACTTGAACTCGTGGGGGGATGGGTAACCGGATTTTGGTCCGAACCCCAAGTTCCGATCATGTGGGCCCGTGGTCGAAATTCACTATTCCGGGCAAAATGTTGTAAAAATTGTAATTGGCCTTAGGAATTTGTTTGTTGAGTAGTATTGATGATATTAATTCAATTGTGTATAGATACGATTGGATTGGAGCCAAATTTGAAAGGAAAAGGGCATTGCTACGGATTGAATTGTTCGTAAATATTGAGGTAAGTAGCTTGTCTAACCTCGTGTGGGGGACTTTCACCCCTAGGATATTATTGTGATACTTTAAATGCCTTGTACGCGAGGTGACGGGCGTGTACATGCGCTGGTTGTTGAACACATACTTTCTTAAAATGTTCAATGAGTGATATTCCTGTTATTAGTTGTTAAATTCGATATTCCTACCCGGTAGTAGTTAGAAAAGCATGATTTGATAGAATCTAACTGTCTAGTTGCTTAATTGACTTACTTGAGTTTTCTTGGTAATCGCTGGCGCTGTTCATCGGCGAAGTTATCGTTAAGCATATTATACTTCTCTCCGTGTATTCCTTTACTTGCTGTGGTTATGGACTACGGGTTCGATTCCCGAGATCCTGAGATTATTGAAATATGGACGACGGGTTCGATTCTCGAGATCCTGAGCTTATTGAAATATGGACTACGGGTTCGATTCCCGAGATCCTGAGATTATTGAAATGTGGACTACGGGTTCGATTCCCGAGATCCTGAGATTATTGAAATATGGACTACGGGTTCAATTCCCGAGATCCTGAGATTATTGAAATATGGACTACGGGTTCGATTCCCGAGATCCTGAGATTATTGAAATGTGGACTACGGGTTCGATTCCCGAGATCCTGACTTATTGGTAGGGACTGCGGGTTCGATTCCCGGAGATCCTGAGTTATTGAGATAATATTGAGACATGGGCTGCGGGTTCGATTCCCGGAGACCCAGAGGTACTGAGAATGGGACTGTGGGTTCAATTCCCAGAGGTCCTGGAATTGTTTTATTGAGTTGTTTATTTGATGTTAGTTTAATTGTAGACAGTTGCAGTAATCATCTTATTGTTGTTATTTCGGAAATTATTATCATTTAAATTGTTTGTTTTTTTGTTATCATCATTATATTATTGTTTCTCAGTAGGGCCCTGACCTTCCTCGTCACTACTCCATCGAGGTTAGGCTTGGCACTTACTGAGTACCGCTGTGGTGTACTCATGCTACTCTTCTGCACACTTTTGTTGTGCAGATCCAGGTACATCAGAGCAGGCTCGTGCTAGGTGATTTCCGCAGCTTTTCTGGAGACCTCGAGGTATGATCTGCTACGTCCGCAGATCCGGAGGATTTCCTTCTATTCTAGTAGTACTAGTTGACATTTTTCTTCATTTCATTGTTAGATACTCTTTACACATAGAGCCACAGTTGTATTTTCTCTTTTAGTCTGTGTTACCGTGGGGTTCCGGATCTTGGTAGTGTCTTATTCATTGTGTGATGGATGTATGTGCCAAGCGGCACGAATTACATATATTTTATGCTATTTTTCCGCTGTTTCTTATTTAAGTATTTATAACTTGTATATTCCGCAACGTGTTAGGCTTACCTAGTCGTGGGGACTGGGTGCCATCATGACAAGTTCACGATTGGTGAACCAGGGTCATGACAAGTAGGTATTAAAGCTCTAGGTTCATAGGAGTCACGGGACACAGACCGGTTATTTAGAGTCTCGCCGATCGATACGGAGACGTCCGTATTTATCTACGAGGGGCTATGTAACTGTTTAGGAAACTCTTCATTTCTTTTGGATTCCTTGTCGTGCGACATTTTTGGCATCAAAAATCTAAACTATTGCCTTCTATTCTCTCACAGATGGTGAGGACACGAGCTACTCGCGATGATCAGGTACCCGCGCCCCCTGTTGCTGCCGTCAGAGGCCGGGGACGAGGTAGAGGACGAGGACGCGCCCGAGGTGCAGCCACAGCACCATCGCGCGCTGCCGCTGAGGTGCCACCAGTAGACCAGGTTGGAGCGCAGGCACCTGGTACGCCGACTACAACTTCTACTACTCCAGCACTAGGAGACCCTAGCCTAGTTCATGAGTATGTATACCACTTTAGCTCAGGCAGGGTTTCTTCCTCTCACTGCAGCTACATCCTAGGCCGGGGGAGGGGCCCAGACTCCAGCAGCCGCTACACCTGAGCAATGAGTGCCAGTGGGACAGGTTCCAGAGATTATTGTTATGCCTCATGCCGCTCCAGCACAGCCCGGAGGTGGGCCGGCTGCCTCCGAGGACGACGAGCGTAGATTGGAGAGGTTCAAGAAATATGATCCTCCAGTGTTCAGTGGTTTGGCTTCAGATGATGCATTGGGTTTTCTAGAGGAGTGTCATCGTATTCTTTGTACTATGGGGATTGTGGAGACCGGCGGGGTTTCTTTCACCGCTTTTCAATTTCGTGGGGCCGCTTATGATTGGTGGCGCACGTATGAGTTGGATAGTCCGGAGGAGTCTGCTTCATTGACTTGGACGCAGTTTTCAGATCTGTTTTTGAGGGAGTTTGTTCCACAGAGCCTTAGGGATTCTTGGCGCTCGGAGTTTGAGCAGTTGCGATAGGGCTCCATGTCAGTTTTAGAGTATGCTATCAGTTTCACCCGTCTAGCGAGGCATGCACCGGCTTTGGTAGCCACGGTTCGGGAGAGAGTGCGAAGATTTTTTGAGGGCCTTATTCCGCCTATCCGATCCAGCATGGCCAGAGAGCTTGAGACAGATATATCTTATCAGCAGGCGGTTAGCATTGCCAAGAGGATCGAGAGTATGCTCCCTAGAGAGCGGAGAGAGAGAGGGGCCAAGATGTCTCGTGAGTCGGGCCATTTCTCTGGTGCCCGCACTTCATCAGCCGGTCATTTTGGTAGGGGTTATTCCGGTCGACCAGTTCACTCGGCATTGCCCGCAGCCGGTAGTACTCCAGGTCTTCCAGCACCTCAGGAGCCTTATTATGCTCCCCCAGTTTCCAGTGCGCCTCCTGCGCGAGGTACCTCCAAGGGTCAGTCCAGCGGGAGCGGGGCCAGTCAGTCACATCCGTTGCACCATCCCAGAGCTTGTTTCGAGTGCGAGGATACTCGTCATCTGGTTAGGGAGTGCCCCGGGCGCGGGACGGGTGTGCCTTCACAGACTTCACAGCCTCAGCATGCTCTACAGGGTTAGCAGGCCACCGTTCCAACTCAAGCTGCCACCCCTACCTGCCCAGTCAGCTAGGGGCGGGGGTCAGGGTGCCAGAGGCCGCCCTCGAGAGGGGGGACAGGCCAGATTCTATGCTATTCCCGATCGCGCTACGGCTGTTGCATCTGATTCTGTTATCACAGGTATTATTCTGGTCAATCGCAGGGAGGCATCGGTTCTATTCGACCTGGTTCCACTTTTTCATATGTGTCTTCTTACTTTGCTTCTCACCTGGGTGTGCCTCGGGATTCTTTGAGTGCCCTCATTTATGTTTCCACTCCGGTGGGTGATTCTTTGGCCGTGGACCGCGTATATCGGTCGTGTTTGGTTACCATTTGTGATTTTGAGACCAGAACGGATCTATTGCTGCTTGGGATGGTCGATTTTGATATTATTCTGGGCATGGACTGGTTATCACCCCATTATGCTATTCTTTATTGTCACGCCAAGACCGTGACGCTGGCTATGCCAGGCATTCCATGTATTGAGTGGAGTGGTACTCTAGATCACACCCCTAGCCGTGTTATTTCCTTTCTCAGAGCTCGGCATATGGTTAAGAAGGGGTGCGCTGCTTATGTAGCCTATGTATGGGATGTCAGTATTGACACTCCCTCTATTGATTCCGTTCGTGTGGTACGTGACTTTGCTGATGTATTTCCAGCTGATCTCCCGGGCCTGCCGCCCGTCAGAGATATTGATTTTGCTATTGATTTGTTGCCGGGCACTTAGCCTATTTTTATTCCACCGTACCGTATGGCTCCTCCTGAGTTGAAGGAGTTGAAGGATCAGTTACAGGAGTTATTGGGTAAGGGTTTCATTCGACCCAGTGTTTCGCCTTGGGGTGCTCCTGTATTGTTTGTGAAGAAAAAGGACGGTTCTATGCGTATGTGTATTGACTATCGTCAGCTGAACAAGGTTACAGTGAAGAACCGGTATCCTTTGCCCCGTATTGATGATTTATTTGACCAGCTACAGGGCGCACATGTGTTTTCTAAGATTGATTTGCGCTCTGGGTATCACCAGCTGAAGATTCGGGAGCCAGATATCCCGAAGACTACCTTCAGGACCCGGTATGGTCACTATGAGTTCCTCGTGATGTCTTTTGGGCTGACTAATGCCCCAGCAGCCTTTATGCATTTGATGCACAGTGTGTTCAGACCTTATCTGGACTCGTTCGTGATTGTCTTCATCGATGATATTCTAGTATATTCCCGGAGCCGGGAAGAGCACGAGCAACATTTGAGGATAGTGCTTCAGATTCTGAGGGAGAAGCAGCTTTATGCCAAGTTCTCTAAATGTGAATTCTGGTTGAGTTCGGTGGCATTTTTGGGCCACGTGGTGTCGAGTGATGGTATTCGAGTAGATCCGAGGAAGGTGGAGGCCGTGCAGAGTTGGCCCAGACCCTCCTCCGCTACTGAGATTCGCAGTTTCCTTGGTTTGGCGGGCTATTACCGTCGTTTCGTAGAGGGGTTCTCTTCGATTGCGGCACCTATGACTAGATTGACCCAAAAGGGTGCCCCTTTTCAGTGGACAGACGAGTGTGAGGCGAGCTTTCAGAAGCTCAAGACGGCTTTGACTTCGGCCCCTATATTGATGTTGCCTACAGGTTCGGGGTCCTATACTGTATATTGTGATGCCTCACGAGTTGGACTCGGTGCGGTATTGATGCAGGACGGTAGGGTGATTGCCTACGCGTCGAGACAGCTGAAGGTGCATGAGAAGAATTACCCCTGTTCATGATTTGGAGCTAGCTGCTATTGTTCACGCCTTGAAAATTTGGCGTCATTATTTATATGGGGTTCGTTGTGAGATCTACACTGATCACCGGAGCTTGCAGCACTTGCTTAAGCAGAAGGACCTGAATATGCGTCAGAGGAGATGGTTGGAGCTACTGAAGGACTATGATATTACTATTCTCTATCATTTGGGCAAGGCTAATGTGGTTGCCGATTCCTTGAGTCGTCGGGCAGAGAGTTTGGGGAGTTTGGCGTATCTACCAGCTTCGGAGAGGCCTATGGCGATGGATGTTCAGGCTTTAGCCAGACAGTTTGTTAGACTGGATCTTTCGGAGCCCAGCCGGGTTCTGGCTTGTGTGATTTCTCGGTCTTCTCTATTTGACCGCATCAGGGGAGCGTCAGTTCGACAACCCTCATTTACTTGTCCTCCAGGATAGAGTTCGGCGTGGTGATGCTCGAGATGTTACCATCGGAGATGATGGAGTTATGAGGATGCAGGGACGCATCTGTGTGCCCAATGTAGATGATCTTCGAGAGCCGATTCTAGCAGAGGCCCATAGCTCGCGGTATTCCATCCATCCGGGAGCCGCGAAGATGTATCAGGACTTGAAACAACATTACTGGTGGAGGCGGATGAAGAGGGATATAGTTGATTATGTTTCCAGATGCCTCAACTGCCAGCAAGTGAAGTATGAGCATCAGCGTCCGGGTGGATTGATGCAGCAGATTGAGATTCCCGAGTGGAAATGGGAGCGCATTACCATGGACTTTGTATCCGGACTTCCACGGACGGTTAGGAAGTTTGATTCTATTTGGGTCATTGTGGATCGGCTGACCAAGTCCGCCTATTTTATACTGGTGAGCACTACATATTCATCGGAGCGACTGGCGGAGATCTATATCAGAGAGATAGTTCGGCTGCATGGTATTCCAGTTTCCATCATTTCAGATAGAGGCACTCAGTTCACTTCACGGTTCTGGAGAGCTGTACAGCAGGAGTTAGGTACTCGGGTGGAGCTGAGCACAACATTTCACCCCCAGACGGATGGGCAGTCCGAGCGCACTATTCAGATTTTTGAGGATATGCTCCGTGCGTGCGTGATTGAGTTTGGAGGTTCATGGGATCACTTTTTGCCACCGGCGGAGTTTGCTTATAATAACAGCTACCAGTCTAGTATTCAGATGGCACCGTATGAGGCCCTATATGGTAGGAGGTGCAGGTCTCCCGTGGGTTGGTTTGAGCCGGGCGAGGCGAGGTTGCTAGGTACTGATATGGTTCAGGAGGCTATGGACAAGGTCAAGGTGATTCAGGACAGACTTCGTGCAGCCCAGTCTAGACAGAAGAGTTATGCGGACAAGAAGGTTCGCGATGTGGCTTTTATGGTTGGTGAGCGGGTTCTTCTTCGAGTCTCGCCCATGAAGGGTGTTATGAGGTTTGGGAAGAAAGGGAAACTGAGTCCCAGATTTATTGGTCCTTTTGAGATTTTGAGGCGTATTGGGGAGGTTGCCTATGAGTTAGCCTTACCTCCTAGTCTAGCTGGAGTTCACCCCGTATTTCATGTCTCCATGCTCCGGAGGTACCATGGTGACCCGTCGCATGTGTTGGATTTCACTACTGTTCAGCTAGACAAGGATCTGTCTTATGTTGAGGAGCCAATAGCCATTCTAGACAAGCAGGTCAGAAAGCTAAGGTCAAAGAATATCGCTTCGGTAAAGGTTCAGTGGCGGGGTCAGCCAGTCGAGGAGGCGACTTGGGAGACCGAGCAGGATATGCGCAGCCAGTACCCTCATCTTTTCACTACTCCGGGTATGTTTTCTATGCTCGTTCGAGGACGAACGAATCTTTTAAGTGTGGGAAGATGTAACGACCCGACCTGTCATTTTAGAAAATTACGCCCCAATCCCCAATTTAACTGTTCCCCTAAGTTCATTTCTGCTATTGTGGTTTGCCAGGAGAGTCAGTTCTGAAATTTGGAGCATTTTGGGACACTTAGTCCCTAAATAAGATCTTTAAAAGCTAGAAAACGGTCTGTAGCCGGAACAGTGTCAAGATGATCTCGGAACGGAAATACGATGGTTCCATTAGCTCCGTTGGGTGATTTCGGGGTTAGGAGCGCGTTCGGAATGTATTTTGGAGGTCCGTAGCTCAATTAGGCTTGAAATGCCGAAGGTTGAAATTTTGGCGAATCCGAACGATAGGTGAGATTTTGATCCGGGGGGCCGGAATGGAATTCCGACAATTTTTGTAGCTTCGTTATGTGATTTTGGATATGTCCGCAAATTTTCAGGTCATTTGGACGTCGTTTGGTTGGGTTTTAGATCGAATGTGCAATTCGGAAAGTTTGAAGAAATTTAGGCTTGAATTCGATGTGAATTATTGATTTTTGATGTTATTTTTGGCGATTTGATCGCGCGAGCAAGTTCGTATGATGTTTCTAAGTCAGTGTGCATATTTGGTTTGGAGCCCCGAGGGCTCGGGTGAACTTTGGATAGGCCATGAGATCAATTTCTCATGTTAGAAGTTGCTGTCAGCAACTGGTCTACAGAGTTCGCAAATGCGAACTCCCCACTATTCTGCAGAGTTCGCAAATGCGAACAATAGTTCGCAAATGCGAACTCCCCCCTATTGTGCCTGTGTTCGCAAATGCGAACACCCCTTTGTCTGCCAGTGATCGCAAATGCGAACAAATGTTCGCAAATGCGAACTTCCCGACCTTAGCTTATTTTTCAAACTCCAGAAATTGGTCGGGGTTCGCAATTGCGAACCCATGTTCGCAAATGCGAACACAGAGACCTGTAAATCACGATTTCCAGCTTCAATCTTCACATTTCACAACCCAAAAACACCCATTTGCGATTCTTCACGGATTCCTTCTTCTTCAAAACGATTGTAAGTCACTTTTTACTTAATTCTTTCAATTCTTAACATCATTACACATGTTTTTCAATAGAAATCAAAGGTTTTCATGGTAGAATTTCTTGTTTTTGGTAGAATATAGGGTTTTTCATAAATTGGGAAATTGGACCTCGAATTGAGGTCCGATTTTGAAACAAATCATATACTTGAACTCGTGGGGGATGGGTAACCGGATTTTGGTCCGAACCCCGAGTTCCGATCATGTGGGCCCGGGGTCGAAATTCACTATTCCGGGCAGAATGTTGTAAAAGTTGTAATTGACCTTAGGAATTTGTTTGTTGAGTAGTATTGATGATATTAATTCAATTGTGTATAGATACGATTGGATTGGAGCCAAATTTGAAAGGGAAAGGGCATTGCCACAGATTGAATTGTACCGGAATTGAGGTAAGTGGCTTGTCTAACCTCGTGTGGGGGACTTTCACCCCTAGGATATTATTGTGATACTTTAAATGCCTTGTACGCGAGGTGACGGGCGTGTACATGCTCTGGTTGTTGAACACATACTTTACTCAAAATGTTCAATGAGTGATATTCCTGTTTTTAGTTGTTAAATTCGATATTCCTACCCGGTAGTAGTTAGAAAAGCATGATTTGATAGAATCTAACTGTCTAGTTGCTTAATTGACTTACTTGAGTTTTCTTGGTATTCGCTGGCGCTGTTCATCGGCGAAGTTATCGTTAAGCATATTATACTTCTCTCTGTGTATTCCTTTACTTATTGAAATATGGACTACGGCTTAATTGACTTACTTGAGTTTTCTTGGTAATCGTTGGCGCTGTTCATCGGCGAATTTATCATTAAGCATATTATACTTCTCCCTGTGTATTCCTTTACTTGCTGTGGTTATGGACTACGGGTTCGATTCCCGAGATCCTGAGATTATTGAAATATGGACTACGGGTTCGATTCCCGAGATCCCGAGCTTATTGAAATATGGACTATGGGTTCGATTCCCGAGATCCTGAGATTATTGAAATGTGGACTACAGGTTCGATTCCCGAGATCCTGAGATTATTGAAGTAGGGACTGCGGGTTCGATTCCCGGAGATCCTGAGTTATTGAGATAATATTGAGACATGGGCCGCGGGTTCGATTCCCGGAGACCCAGAGGTACTGAGAATGGGACTGTGGGTTCAATTCCCACAGGTCCTGGAATTGTTTTATTGAGTTGTTTATTTGATGTTAGTTTAATTGTAGACAGTTGCAGTAATCATCTTATTGTTATTATTTCGGAAATTATTATCATTTAAATTGTTTGTTTTTTTGTTATCATCATTATATTATTGTTTCTCAGTAGGGCCCTGACCTTCCTCGTCATTACTCCATCGAGGTTAGGCTTGGCACTTACTGAGTACCGCTGTGGTGTACTCATGCTACTCTTCTGCACACTTTTGTTGTGCAGATCCAGGTACATCCAGAGCAGGCTCGTGCTAGGTGATTTTCGCAGCTTTTCTGGAGACCTCGAGGTATGATCTGCTACGTCCGCGGATCCGGAGGCTTTCCTTCTATTCTAGTAGTACTAGTTGACATTTTTCTTCATTTCGTTGTTAGATACTCTTTACACATAGAGACACAGTTGTATTTTCTCTTTTAGTCTGTGTTACCGTGGGGTTCCGGATCTTGGTAGTGTCTTATTCATTGTGTGATGGATGTATGTGCCAAGCGGCACGGATTACATATATTTTATGCTATTTTTCCGCTGTTTCTTATTTAAGTATTTATAACTTGTATATTCCGCAACGTGTTAGACTTACCTAGTCGTGGGGACTGGGTGCCATCACGACATGTTCACAATTGGTGAACTAGGGTCGTGACAATTTTATTCACATTTGCATATACACATTATGCAAACAGTCTATAGGTTAAAATAACAAAAATACACTCTAGATACCATGCCTATAAGACTCCTGCGCTTTTACAAACGTTTTAAAATCAATCACACTTAGAAAGCATGCCTATAAGAATAATTAATTGAACCTGAATCCTCTATCTCGTTTACAAATCTAAAACCAGTGGTAAAGTCGTTTTAAAATCTGCAGAACATTTGGATGTTTCTAAAATCAGTAATCTTTCTTTAAAATCAGTATGCCTCATGCAATGTTAGATATCATGATTACATGCCTCATCTAGTCAAACCTGTAGGTTATTAATCAACTATACGAGTCTTAGTAATTACAACCAGCAGGCAGGTCTAATTCGAACTTCTTATATAAAAATATATGATAAATCAGCCACCCTTCCTACGTTAAGTTTATTTAAAGACCGAACCAGTATTTGAAGTCATGCTATGTATTTACCTTTAATGTGAGGAGGCATGTTTGAGCCATAACTACTGTTTGTTTCTCCCCCTATTTGATTTATATGTTTTGTTTGTCGCCTAAATTTTTATCCTTTTCTTAAACTTCTGAAAAGCCCCACCCCTTCCCTTTAGGAATAGTAGTCCCAAATATCTTCGGGACTGATAGTAATGAAACTCTTCCGCATTTAATACCTTAATGGGGTGGGAAAGGGTACATATGGATATGATGACCGTTGCTGCTAATACCACGTGTAGCCCCTCTTTGAGGAGTGATTACCGGGTAAACATTGATGTGATCCATATTTTAAATAAACCTAGGATCCCCTTCCCTTTACTTGTTTATACTTATTCAAATGGTTTCTTTTCTTAAATCTGTGCCTTCTTTACCTCCTTCAAAAAAAAAATCAATTTACGTACAATATTCTGTGAAAATCCCTTCTATTTGAACCTTAATTGCTTACTTGATTATGTGAAGTCACAATTATAATATTCGCGGTAACCACACTAGTGGATTTTGAGGGGTTACTAACACCTTCCCCTCGAGATAATTTCTAGCCCTTACCCGAACTCTGGTTCTTTAAACTCAAACCCTTCTTAGTGTTCTAATGCACTTAATCATTAAGCAGCGACTCTTCAAACTCCAAAACTCCAATTTCCCAAAAGGGAAAAGAGTTGTCCTCCCAAATATCGTAAAATCGATTTTACCTTTAAAGAAAAATGGGGCATCGACATCCACAAGATGTTTTATGATAGCGTTTGGGCTGTAGGAGCACCTCCGGAGTTTGAACACCCCCAAGTGAGTGCGGGTACCTAGTGTGAGATGTGATACTGTCCGAGGGGCTGCAATTGTTCATGTTATTTCCCGATAGGCTGATTACGTGTGATTGCAAGGCAGCTTGAGGGGTTGGATCTGTTGATATTTAGCCCGAGGGGCTGCTCACGTGTCTATGCTATTACTCACTATTTTTATAACTCATCTGAAACTATCGAAAGATGTTTTAAAAGGTTTTACAAAACTGAAGTGTTTTACGAGTATTGTTGCCTTACTACATTGTTCTGGACTCATATTGTTTTTTTGTAGCGTTATGATGTGGTTTACGTATTTTCTTACTACTCATGCTGCCTTTACTTTTATTACTTACTAAGTTGGTGTACTCACATTACTCCCTATCCTTTTTACTTTCTTTATTAGGGAAATTTTTTCTTTTGGTCTGCTAACTCCATAAAGGGCTAGTGGGTGGGGATAAAGCACCTTATGTGCAGATCCAGGAGTCTCGGATCGCGATAGCGAGTGCTGAGCAATCGTCCAATAGGTTTCCGGAGTTGACTAGGTAGTTGCTTGGCGTTCGCGACCCAGTGCTTCTCCTTCCTATCTTATTCAGCTTTGTAATAGCATTTGTATTTAGACTATGTTGTCTTTTCTTATTCCTAGGCAAGTAGTAGTTGCTCATGACTGGTGACACCCCGATGTCGGGGTGATGTTTCCGCACTGTTCATCTTAACTTATGGGATTTTAGTTGATTAATAGCTTTAAATGACTTATCATAAATATATTTTTTTTGGGTTTGTGTCGGCTGGTCTAGTTTCACGATAGACGCCATAACGACCGGGTCCGTTTTAGGGTCGTGACAATTAGGATGGTGGAACTACATGATTTTCACATATTGTAAGATATAAGAAAATCAGTCAAGAAAAGCATACCAGAATCAGTCATAATGTTCTTGACTTAATCCAACGGAAGGGAAGAACTTGGTCTTCCATTCTTGAAAAAACCAGTTTTCTTTTCTCTCTCTTCACCTTGGCGTTCTTTTCAGATTAGAATGTGATGGAGTTATTGCATTTTTCTTTTAGTAGTCAGAAAAAGGGATTATTGGTTAATTCTCACTCTCCATTCAAGTGGGCTAGTGAGGAGTTACAATCATAATTAACTTTCCTAATTTTATCTAAATACTAATTTAACAAAATATATTCGTTAAACCAAAATATTTTATAAGCCACACGTGGGCCGTATTTTACATAGGGTTGAATCATGTTATAGTGTTTGGTTGGGCAATTAGGATAATATATAACACGTCTTAGATTATGTTAATTGTTTTACTTACTCTGTACCAGACTTTTAATTAATTTATCGATAATGGTGGATACGTTATTAATTAGGATATTCATGGTGGAGATTCGAGGAGGTTGTTAGATTGCTATTGTCAATTACTTTGCCCCTATATGGACGGTAGAGGTGAGCTAAAAATTAATTTTCTTGAATATTTCAAATGAAATGAAAAAGAGAAGTCCAACATAAATTCGAAGAATTGAAAAGATCAAAGCATCAAAGCATGAGTTGAAGATTATAAGCAGCAGTAACAAATAAAGAAAATGGGAGAAACAAGAATGGTAAACCAGCTGCATATTAAAGTTAATCAGCTCAATCAGACTGTTTTTCCTTACCATCTCATAGACTCAATGCTTGTTTTTCACTCAAAGTGTATGAATCTCTTTTATAATAATTGTAACGTGCAAAAGTAAAAGGCAAAGAAGAAAGTGCGAAAAAGAAACAACAATAAGAACTTCTAAATTTCATATGTACTTTAATTAATGAAAACTTTTGCTGTGTACCTTTCTGCAGATATATATATACGCTGTACAAAATCATAGTGCCAATTGAACTCTACTCTTAATGCAAGTATAACCACGTCTTACGTTTGTATGATTAACTTTGTAATAACTCAACTAATTCTTGCAACTAGAAAATGGAGTCCTCACACTTGACGATCTCATGCACACGTCAAGAATAATGTCTTTTCAACTTTACAATTGCGATTTTAAGGCAGGAGGAGTATTGTCTGTGATGGTGGAGATGGCACAATTTCTGGTGTCAGTGATGGAGTTGAGTCTTTCTTTTGTGCTGCTGCTGCAACAAGCGATCTCCTTGCCAACAACCCCATCACTTTCCCGGCCTTCATCCTCTTGTTTAGCTCACCTGATTCAAACGAAAGAATAGTTATTCATATGATCTCCTCTTATAAATATACTAAAAAGAATAGAACTGACTTCTTTTTGATAATGAAATAATAAACAACCCTTACTTTTGTTTGTGATGACAAAAAATTCGCCATTTGCTCTGGCAGAAGCAGATAATCGGAGAAGGATAGGGGTTACGACTGTAAGGACAGCCCATAAGAACAATATCAAGAGCAAGGTTCTCCCACTCATTTGTTGGAGAGATGATCGATGAACTAATGTTTCATCCAAGGATTTATGTTGGAGGAAATATACAATGTTGTTGGGGTTCTCCAACAAGACCTTTTAATTAGCTGGCCATGTTTCAGGAACCAGTCACTATGATGATATTAAAGAATTCCAGACAACTAGTACTTCTCTCAATTGGACATATATTGTATGTTTAAATACTTTCCCATGTCTAAGCAAAAAGTCAGATACTTGTGATAATGACATTGTGATTTTGGTTGTTAAGTTGTTACACCAATTGAGTGTATATGATTAATATTCCACCTGTCATATCCTCCTATAATATGTCAAGCTTAGCCTATGCAGGATGATAGTGGCTTGATCAGTTTTATTTTATTTATAAAAAAAAAAAATCATAATTCAACCATCGCGACTTTGACATTACAATTAACAGTACCTAAATAATATACGGATATTTAAATTTTTTAATTGTATTTCCTTTTTTAAAAATAGAATGGACGTAAATAGAGTTGCAAGGATTAGGAGGATTCATATGGTTAAACTTCAACTCATTTGAAATCGATATAGTTGAGTCATTTTCTTTTCAGAAGGAAATTGTGCAAGATAAAACTAACATGCGATACAATTGACTAAAGAGTTAAATTCAATTGTTAAGACACACTCTGTCCTAATCGCTAGACTGAGAGTTCTAGCTACATATAAAATAAATGCCTACATTATTAACTTCTAGTTTAAGCTCCAATTTTTGGTAAAATAATGGCAAAGATATTGGTCTACCTACGTCGACCCACCCAATCCCACCCCCCTCAACAACCCCCAATAAAGCCTTTACAATATAAAGGATTCTGTTAGAATTGAGAAACACTTCCTGTTCTAGAATAACCTTTTTTCTTGACCACCCCACCTTAAAAGTTAAATTTTAAATTTAAAAAAAAAAAAAAAAAAAACTTTAACATATCCTTCTAGGCCAAACATGAATCACTTTCTAGTTTCCACATGAAATACACCTAATAATAGAAGAAGTCCATGCTAAAACGACCAAGAAATCAGGCATTTGACAATTTAAAAAACCAGAGATAGAGCTATATATTAGATTGTAGGTTCAATTCCCCTCAGCTGCAGTACCATTCTTTGTCTCTCTGTCCTATCGGGTAGGGGTAAGGTCTGCGTACATATTACCCTCCCCAGACCCCACCATATGGGATATACAGGGTAGTAATTGTTGTTGTTGTTGTAGATAGAATTCATACGACCGAGTGTGTCGCCGTGGGGTGCTCCGGTTCTTTTTGTCAGAAAGAAGGATGGGTCACTTCAAATGTGTATTGATTATCGGCAACTCAACAAAGTCACCATCAAGAATAAATTTCCTTTGCCTCGGGTAGATGATTTGTTTGACCAATTGCAAGGAGCAGAGTTTTTCTCTAAAATATACCTACGGTCCGGATACCACCAGTTGAAAATCAGATAACAGGATATTCCCAAGACCGCTTTCAGAACTCGCTATGGTCACTTTAAATTTTTGGTCATGTCTTTTGGGCTAACCAACGCCCCGGCAGCTTTCATGGACCTTATGAATCGGGTTTTCAAGCCATTCCTAGATTCCTTTGTAATTGTATTCATTGACGACATCCTCATTTACTCTCGGAGAGCTTGGGTAGGTAAGAAAATTACAGAAGACGCAGGAAACATGAACCAAACAATATTTCAAATGAGATGCTAACGACTTTTCTAAATAAAATAACCCCCATTAGTTTTGATTGCTCTTGAATAGTTATATTTAATCGTGTAGTATCATTTTTTATGCTGGTGCAGGTGTGGCATGAACAGTGCGTCAAGGGGGCTGCTCATTCGAGAAAGGGCATAATTGCTCAACAAATTTTACATTTGCATAATACATGCAGCTAAGGTGTTACATTTTAAGGTAGAGTGAACTGAATTGCTACTAAATTATTCTCAGTGAGAAGTTGTGGCTCATTTATCTACCTGTAAGATTTTAAACAGACTTCAGGCAGGCATAAAAGTAACACAGGACGAATCCTATATACAATTCTATAATGACGCAACGCGTACTGCCCAAAATTATCTAGGATAACATTCCATAATAAACACCAGATATAACACTATTGGGTAGTTAATTCTAACAACTAATTGCTGTCTTTGTCATGCACATGATCGAGAGAAGTAAGATTGGATTAACGAAAGAGAACGGAGCATCATAAGTCCTAACCTGGAGCAACTGTCATTCTGTCAAGGAACACAACATCACCTACTATCTGCCATGCTCCTGTGATTTTAGTTTTATATTTAGACATACTGGTGCAGTAACTCAATAGGGGCAATGGTGATAATAACACAGTTCCGTATCGTCTCAAAAACCTAAATCCTTGTAAGAAATCAAAAGGAAACCAAAAAAGAGTTCATGGTAACTCTACATTTGCTTTTACATCTGCAGG